>WAAB01017764.1:0-31507 GCA_013389865.1 Piaya cayana
TATCCCTCCACTCCTTGATAAAAAACCTCCCCCCAGCTTTCCTGTAGACCCTGGAACTAATGGAAGATTGCTCTAAGTCTCCCCAGAGACTTCTTTTCTCCAGGCTGAACAACCCCAGGTCTCAGCCTGTCCTCCAACGGAAGGTCCTCTAGCTCTGATAATCTTTGTGGCTTTCTTTGGTCTCACTTTAACAGATCCATGTCCTTTCTGTGCTGAGGACTCCAGAACTTGACACAGGGCTCAAGGTAGGGTATCATGAGAGTAGAGGAGAGGGGCAGAATCACCTCCCTCGCCCTGTTTTGACAGGGGATCTTCAGCAAAGTGGAGATAATTTGGTAGCAGTGTGAAGGAATTCCACTTTTTCGCTTTAAGTAATTTCACTTTTTCTGAGCTGAGATGAAGAACGCAGCATAGCTTTATATAAGCAGAAACAGCAAAATATTTGAACAATGCACATCCTTGACTTGGTGATATCCCATTTCCTGTCTTCCGTTGGCAATAAAAGCTAGTGAGAAAGGAATAAAACTTGATAAGTTCTATCCTTAGGACAACACAAGGTCTAAATCCCTGTACTGAGATAAAGCTCAGTGAGTACTCTGAATTTGGCAGAGCATCAACAGTTCATATAAGGCAGAAGTCAGTGGGTTGGTTTCTGCTTTGAATACGTGGTTTACGATTTGTTTATGACTGTAACCACTTCACGTGTGAGTTAGCAATTAAAGTCCTCTTCCTGATTTTGCTTTGTTAAAATGTGCTGGTTGTTTTGTTAGCTAAACAGGAGCTGCCCCGCCGTGGTTCCAGCATGTGCCGAAAAGCCAAGCTGCTCCCAGGATCTCAGTTGTCTTGCTTGAACTTGAATTTGATTGTGTGCTCTAATAGCGTCAGATAAAGACGTCTTTGTTAAACTTGTTGGTGCTCACTGGCTCAGGAGATGCCTCTCACTGATGTCAGCTTCCTAAGTGATACCAGCGAATTACAGAATCATTTAGGTTGGGAAATACCTTTAGTATTGAGTCAAATTCCAGCAATTTCATTCATGTGTACATTCAAATTAGGGAAGTAGTTGTGCCATCCGTGTCACCACCAGGCTTTTGAAGTTGGTCTGTGTGTTGTGAGGGAAGTAAACCCAAAAGAAGGGGTATTTCTTTTTCATTCTGGTCTGCTCAGCTTGGTCTCATTCCTTCAAAAAAATTAATAGAACAACAATTAAGAAATTGGTTACAAAAAGTAGAAGCCATTCCATTATTCTGATTGCACTACAGTGTTATTTCTTTGCTCATGGTATAGGGGGATCTGGACAGGCTTGAGAGGTGGGATTGTGCAAACCTATTGAGGTGCAGAGTCCCAGTGAATGGATTGAGAGCAGCCCTAAAGAAGGACTTGGGGTGTTAATGGGTAAGAAGCACAACATCAGCCAGCAATATGTGTGTGCAGCCCAGAAAGCCAACCATACCCTGGGCTGCATCAAAAGAAGTGACCAGCAGGGCAAGGGAAGGGATTCTGTCCCTCTGCTCTGCCCTCGTGAGACCTCACCTGGAGTCCTGTGTTCAGTTCTGGAGTCCTCAGCACAGGAAGGATGTGAATCCATTGGAATGAGTCCAGAGGAGGCCACAAAGATGAGCAGAGGGTTGAAGCAGCTCCCATGTGAGGACAGGCTGAGAGAGTTGGGGTGGTTTAGCCTGGAGAATTGATGGCTGTGGGGAGACCTTATAGCTGCCTTCCAGTACTTCACGGGGGCTCTGGGAAAGCTGAGGAGGTGCTTTTTATCAGGAATAAAGAGTGATAGGAGGAGGGGGAACGTTTTTAATCTGAAAGAGGGGAGATTTAGATTTGGATGAGGCTTTGAGCAGCCTGATCCAGTGGGAGGTGTCTGCTCACGGCTGGGGGGTTTGGAAAGAGCCGATCTTTAAGGTCCCTTCTGACACAAACCGTTCTATGATTCAATGATCATTCTATGATTATTGCCAAGCTAATTGTCACTGTTAAGATTTCAATTTGAAGAGGTCAAAGGTTGCTGCTTTCGGCTAGAGCTGACTTTTTTTTGTTGGAAGAGTGCATTTTGTAAGAATGAGATGTACAGTAGCAAAGATCATACAGCTGTCTTTGATAAGAATTCTTTCCTCCAAGTTATCTTCAGCTACAAAGCTGGGTTTGGATATGGCAAGTGTGATGTGCAAGCTGTCTGCAAGACGTCTTAGATCTTCTAATTGGCTCCATTGCTGGATTCTGTATGAGCCCACCACAGTCAGTGGTGCAGATACTGGCTCATACAGTGTCTGCATTGTGCTTGCTGGCCCTGCTAGTTCAGACAGAACTGCCAAATCAGTTTAGTTTTCTCCTGTCATGCCCTTGGGTGTCAAGTTTTTGCCAAGGAAATGAAGTGTGATCCAGCTGAGCACTGGTTATTAGGGGAATGGAAGCAATTATTACTACTACTGTTGTTACTCAACACCTTTGATGTCACTTCTGGAGTACTTTCCCAAACTTGGGTACTTTAATACTGGAGAACTGATGACAAATGGGAGTGAAGCTAGAAGAAGCTGAGCTGTATGAGGGCTGGAGCACAAGGGGAGAAGAATCTCTTTCCTAAGGAATTTCTGAAATTTAACCAAATGAAGTCCACAGCAACCTGATCTAACTTCAAAGAAATCATAGACTCATAGAATACTTTGGGTTGGAAGTTGACCTCCTTTACAGGAGTAAACAGTAAACAGGGACATCCTTAACTAGATAAAATTGCTCAGAGCCTGATTCAATCTGACCTTGAATGTTTCCAGGGATGGGGCCTCCACTACCTCCCTGGGCAACCTGTTCTGGTCTTTCACCACTCATCACTGTGTCCAGTCTAAATCTGCCCTCCCTTAGTGTCAAAACATTATTCCTTGTCCTGTCACAACAGATCTTGCTAAAATGTCTGTACCTGTTTTTCTGTAGCCTCCTTTAAGTACTGGAAAGCTGCTACAAAGTCTACCTGGAGCCTTCTCTTCTTCAGGCTGAACAACCCTAGCTCTCTCAGCCTGTATTTGTAGGAGAGGTGTTTCAGC
Organism: Piaya cayana; assembly: GCA_013389865.1. Taxonomy (NCBI): domain Eukaryota; kingdom Metazoa; phylum Chordata; class Aves; order Cuculiformes; family Coccyzidae; genus Piaya; species Piaya cayana. Next base: position 3,045 of record WAAB01017764.1, read on the forward strand.
TCTCTGATAATCTTCATGGCTTCCTCTGGACTAGCTCCAACAGCTCCATGTCCTTCCTGTGCTGAGGGCCACAGAGCTGGATGCAAGACTCCAGGTGTAGTCACACAAAAGGAGAATCACCTGCCTTGCTTGACCTGCTGGTCACACTTCTTTTGATGCAGTGCAGGATATGGTTGGTCTTAATAGTTAGCATTGCTTTGAGCAAAGGGTTGCACTAGAACCTCCAGAGGTCCTTTCCAACCTAGTTTTTCTAAGGCTTCTAACTTTTCTCTGCCCAATTTCTCCTTAAAGAAGCCTGTTCTTTCATTACATTCACAATGAAATTAATTTTTTCAGTAATGGGAAGAGGAGAATGAGATGAAGGAGGTTCAGGCTTGACATCAGGAAAAAATATTTCATGGAAAGGGTCATTTGGCACTGGAACAGGCTGCCCAGGGAGGTGGTTGAGTCACCTTCCCTGGAGGTGTTTAAAAGATGGGTGGATGAGGTGCTGAGGGATATAGTTTAGTGATTGATAGGAATGGTTGGACTTGATGATCCAGTGGGTCCTTTCCAACCTAGTGACTCTATGATTCTCTGAAATGACGAGTAGCTGAGATCACACACTGATGTGTGATTTCAACACTCTTGTTTGTGTCTAAAATAGGGAAGTCATTCTAAAAAGTCTGTCTCTTGTCTGTGTCCTGCAAGGCACCGTTGTTACAGGAAAATAATCAGTAAATGGGGATGGAATAAAATCCCAGACTTATGAAATCTTGCAGAATTACAGGAAAGAAAATACATTGGTGTTTATAAGAAGCTATCTATGTTTCAAGGACATTTGATAGTAAAAAGCAACAGAAGAGAAGCGTTTTGAAATGAAGAAGTAACAGTAGAAGCAGAGAATAGAAGATGTTCAAAGAGTAATGGAAACCAATTTCTGTTGCTGCCTATTCACTCTCCCTGAACTGAAAGGGTAAGAAAATACAACTTTGGCTGCAGACATTAATATGAGCTGACTCGAGTGCTGCTGACTGAGTCACTGGGTCAGCAGCAGCACTGACAGTGCTGTTTTGTGAGGGGAAAAAATGGTGTTCAGTGCCTCTGTTATAGTTCAAGACATCAAGGACCTGCTGTTTTAGAAGCTCTTTGATGCTCTCAAATTGCTGGCTGTCATCCAGCGCTTGGTATCGCAGAGGTGCCTTCAGCGTAAGCCAGGGAGCTGCCCTGTCAAAGCAACTTTGTATGAAAACCTCTGCCCGGCAAATCTACTAAGTTGAGATTGCTACTGTTTGAGTAGATCTGTGTTTTTCTTGCACAGCGGCCTCAGGGCTGAGCCTTAATTCTTAATTTCCTTCTGGAATGTTTAGCTGTATGTTGTTTTGAGAGTCATCACGTTTGATTTATCTGCATTTTCATTTCTTCACTTGAAATGTACGTCAGCTGCCAGCAAAGGAAAATGGCACTTGGAATTTTTAGCATGGCAGGATATGGCACTCAGTACCCAGATTTGTAACGTGCTTTTTAAAGTCATTGTTATCTCTTAAATATACTGAAAAAAACAACAGATGTGATCTCTCTGCATTTCTGTAAGGCCTTTGATGCAGTCCCCACAACATCCTACTCTCTAAATTGGAGAGGTATGGATTTGATGGGTGGACAGTATGGTGGATAAGAAACTGGTTTGGATGGTCGTATTCAGAGGGTGGAGGTCAATGTCTCAAATGTCTCAGATGGAGATCCGTGACACGTGGTGTACCTCAGGGGTCTGTACTGGAACCGGTACTGTTCAATATCTTCATCAATGATATAGACAGTGAGACTGGATGCACCTTGTGCAAGTTTACAGATGACACCAAGCTGAGCGGTGCAGTTGCCACACCGGAAGGACAGAATGTCATCGAGAGGGACCTGGACAGCCTGGAGAACTGGGGCTGTGAGAACCTCATGAGGTTCAACAAGGCCAAGTGCAAGGTCCTACACCTGGGGTGGGGCAATCTGTGGTTTCAATACAGGATGTGGGATGATGTGATTGAGAGCTGCCCTGTAGAGAAGGACTTGGGGGTGCTGGTTGATGAAAAGCTTGACATGAGCTGGCAGTGTGTGCTTGCAGCCCAGAAAGCAAACTGTATCGTAGGCTGCATCAAAAGAAGCGTCACCAGCAGGGCAAGGGAGGGGATTCTGCTCCTCTATTCCACTTTTGTAAGATCCCACCTGGAATCCTGTTCTGGAATCCTCAACAAAAGGAGGATATGGAACTGTTGGAATGGGTCTAGTGGAGGACTACAAAGATAATCAGAGGACTGGAGCACCTCCCATATGAGGACAGGCTGAGGGAGTTGGGGTTGTTCAGCCTGAAGAAGAGAAGGCTCCAAGGAGACCTTATAGTAAATTTCCAGTACCTGAAAGGGGCTACAAGAAAGCTGAGGTGGGACTGTTTACAAAGGCTTGTAGCGATAGGACGAGGGGCAATGAGTATAAACTGGAGAGGGACAGATTTAGACTAGACATAAGGAGGGATTTCTTTACTGTGAGAGTGGTGAGGCACTGGCACACGTGTCCCAGGGAAGTTGTGGCTGCCCCATCCCTGGAGGTGTTCAAGACCAGGTTGGATGGGGCCTTGGGCACCCTGATCTAGTGGGAGGTGTCCCTGCCCATGGCGGAGGGGTTGGAACTGGTAGATCTTTAAGGTCCCTTCCAAACTCAACTGTTCTATGATTCTGTGATGGATTCTTATCTGAACTTTTGTCTTTTCCAGTGTAATTACTTTCTAGTTCAGGCTCAAATGTTCATTACCAGAGTGTTTTCTCACTTATTTTTAGGGAAGTACTTTTTTTCAGATATTGTATTATAGAATATAGTAGAGCTTAGGATGCAGTAACTAATACATCATGAAGGTAAGTTTTCCTTCTCATTTTTCCTATGACGCTCAAATATGAAGGTTGCTCATGGACTCACATACTAAGACTAATAAGTTGAGACTTTCTGTTCCAAAAGTTGAATGGAAGGAGATTGTCTTCAGTAAAGCAATAGAGCTTTAAGTTGTAGTTGTTTTAAAAAGTAAGAAAATGATGAGAGAAGCCAATGTTAGTTCTCAGGGAATATCTGAAATATAAGTAAGGCCAATGCATCATATCTGAAGGTAAAAACAACACATATGCTTCGTCTGTCTTTCAGTCAGTTAGCAAAAGGTTGAAAAGGAAACGGCTTTATAGCCACAATGAGAGTCGCCTTTCCTGTTTCCAAACATCCGTTCACTAAACAAAGCTTTACTGGCTGTTTTGACCTTGCAGGAAGGATTAAAATTGTGGTGAAGTAATTGAAAATGCAGCTACTTGTTTCTACTATATGGTCAGGAAGACAGAAAGTGCTCCCAAGTACAAGGAAATCTCTTTTGATCGCTTCCTCCACGTGTTTTTATAGCAAGGCAATGAGGGATTTCAGTGCAGTAGTTGCCTACTAAACATGTTGTAATGTCACACATGCTCTCAGGATGCCTGTTCCACGTAGTCGTCAGTATATGGAGAAGTTTTCACAGCTTCTTCTTGTACAGTGTCTTTAAATTATGTTTGTTTTAGCAGTGATTGTCATTTTTAATTGTACTGTCTTAATAGCCTCATAAAGTTAAAAGTTGTCTTGTGAAAGCTCATGTGGTTTTGTTGCCAGGTTCCTGTAGCAGTTATTCCAAGTTAAAATGCAGCTTTTCCTAAAGTTGAACAAAAACTTATCTAAGGATGTTAGCTCTTTGTCTTTGTTTTCATGTATTTGTTGCCTGGTTTCCTTTACTGCCAGTGTTTCTTTTAAGTGTAGCTTATGCTTAATCTTAAACATTTCAAAGGAGAAAATATTACCTTTGATATTTGTTAGTTTTATGCCAAAGGCAAAATATTGATATGGTGCATTTTGAACGTTGCTTTGGCTATTAAAAATGCCCGGAGTGTTCCCCTTGTGTACACATATATAAACCAAGAAATTGGAAGGAAAAATTAATTATTTAGGAAGATGAAAAAGAATATTCTAACCCCTCAGTTTTAGGGGTAGAGAGAAAACAAGGCTAGAAATGGTTTAAAAAACCCCTCTCTGTAAAAGTGTCAGCTTAGTGTTTGATTTTTGTTTTTTTTTTGTTTTGTTTTTTTATAGGGTACTCAGAGAAAACTCAAAAGTCTTCCTCCCCTTGATCCAGAAGTTCTTTCTGTATTTGTGCCTCCATTTATCAGCAGAGATGATATTCAGGTGACTAATACAGGCAGTAATAACTTGAATAGAAGTAAGCGGCGGTCTTTCCGAAAGAAGAAAGAGAGACCGAAGATGGAAACTGTCAAGAGCCTCAACGGGGAGCAGAAAGCACCTGACACTGAAGATATTACAGTTCCAAAAGACATTGATCTTATTGGTTTACCACAGCTGTGCTTCCCAGGTATGGTGGGGTTCACAGTTCATAACGAGAACTGTTTTAATAGCTTTACTATGGATCAACAAATATCTTATTTTTTATAATGGAATGGCTTTGAATTGGAAGAGGGAAGATTTAGATTAGACATTAGGAAGAAATTCTTTATGATGAGGGTGGTGAGGCACTAGCACAGGTTGCCCAGGGAAGTTGTGGATGCCCCATCCCTGGAAGTGTTCGAGGTCAGGTTTGCCTTGGGCTGCAGCCTGGTGTAGTGGGAGGTGTCCCTGCCCGTGGTAGAGGGATTGGAACTGGATAATATTTGAGGTCCCTTCCAACCCAAACCATTCTACGATTCTATGATCATCTTCTCTATCTCTGTATTTCACTGTATAAAAACTGTGTCTGTGAGCCAGTCAGTGATGAAAGCAGCCGTTACCTGAATGGGTTGCCCTTACTCTGTGTGGCTGTGTTGTGTGGACCTGATCTCTTTGCAATAGCAGCTGCAGCACCTGCAAGCAAGGGAAACTGAAAGTCGTTTTAGCCTTTACTGGTAAATCTTGGTTTGAAAGTGCACACACGTGCAGACTTCTGAATTTTTCTTGTTCTCCCAAAATGATTTGTGTACTCTTTCACTTTTCATTTGATATTAAAATATGCCTGCAGAAGTGGCTGTTTCCTCCAGGTTTAACTGCAGAAATTTTAATATGCATGTCACTATTGTAGACTTTATAAATATCTTGAAAGGAAATTAAAAGTGAACAAACTCCATCTACTGTGTTTTGCCACTTAACGTGCAGAATAATTACACAATATTTTTGCTTCTTCAGCGATGTGCAGCTCACAACCTTTGTAACAACCTTCCAATTAAATAGGCTGTATGTGTGCATTTTAATCCCTTTAAATGAAACATTCCTCTCAATATTAGGTGGATATGTACCGTATTTGTCATTAATCACTTTTCAAGCAGCTGTAGTTAAATATGTAGTTAAAAAAAGGTTTCCACCTTCATTGCAGGAGGACTTCATGTAGCTTCTGAATCAAAAGAGGACCACATTCATTTCCTGGTCTTCACAGATGTCTGCGGTAACAGAACATACGGTGTTGTTGCACAGTACTACCAGCGTATGCAAGTATGTTTTTTAACTCATGCTTTTATTAAAACATATTAAAATAGATAAAATCAAACAAAACCCTTTAAAAATAGTGTCATGTTTAATTTATGAAATCAGTTAACAGATAGGTTTTAATGTTAGTGGGAATCCAGAGGTATTTTATTGCAGCCATCCAGCAGCATCTTGGCAGGCTTGAAAGGCGAGCTTGTGTGAATCTCATGTAGTTCCACTGGGCCAAGTACAAGGTTCTGCACCTGAGTCAAGGCAATCCCAAGCAAAATTACAGGCTGGGCAGTGAATGGATTGAGAGTAGCCCTGAAGAGAAGAACTTAGTAGTGCTGGTGGATGAGAAACTCAACATGAGCTAACTATGTGTGGTCGCAGTCCAGAAAGCCAACGTATCCTGGGCTACATTAAAAGAAGTGTGACCAGCAGGGCAAGGGAGGTTATTCTCCCCTTCTGCTCTGCTTTCATGAGACCTTACCTGGAGTCCTGCATTGAACTCTGGAATCTTCAGCACAGGAAGGTCATGGACCTGTTAAAGTGGGTCAAAAGGAGGCTACTAAGATGACCAGAGGGCTGTAGCGCCTCCCATATGAGGATAAGCTGAGAGAGTTGGGGCTGTTCAGCCTGAAGAAGAGAAGGCTGTGAGGCGACCTTGTAGCGGCCTTCCAGTACTTAAAGAGGGGCTTCAAGAAAGCTGGGGAGGAACTGTTTATCAGAGAGTGCAGGGATAGGATGAAGGGTAATTGTTTTAAGCTGAAAGAAGAGAGATTTAGGTGAAATATTAGGCAAAAATTTTCATGCAAGGGTGGTGAAGCAGAGTCACAGGTTGCCCAGAGAAGTCATGGATGCCTTCTGTATGGAGGTACTCAAGGCCAGGTTGGACAAGGTTTTGAGCAACCTGACCAAGTGGGAGGTGTCCCTGTCCATGGCAAGGGCGTTGGAACTGAGTGGGCTTTAAGGTCCCAAACCATTCTGTGATTCTGTACATACTGGGCAAATCATACTTCAGATTGCCATTGTATATTAAATTCTTTGAAAAGTCATCGCGTTAGGAAGAACTGTTATGGAGTTCAATTAAGTGTTTTGAATATATATGAGTGTTCTTTCTTGGAAAACTTTTTTGGTGAAGAGGGTCCCCTGTGTTCTTTCTAAATACCCTTTACACTGAAATTCTTTTTAGTATATATATCTAAGTCTTGTAAGCTGTCATTTTTTTCTGAAGAACGTAAGGGAGACGGGCGTCCAGATCCCTTTGAAATGTGGAGGGAATTGGTTATTCTATCTCTGGGGTTCTCAAGAAAATATCAGCCGTATATTCATGATTAACATAAACACATTAATCTGTAGTTTTCTTGCAGGATGGCTGTACTGCCTCGAACGGGCAGGCCCACTGGGAATCTGCACAGACTGGGAAGATGCCTGCCTGTTTTGTACCATTTGCGATTTGTGTTATATCCCGATATCCATATTATAATGCCCTCAAGGATTGTCTCTCTTGGTAAGAATTACTGTTCTGTGTCTTTCTTCTGGGAATAACTGTGCAGTTTTTAATACTGGAACTTGCATGATGTGGTCAGGAAAGCTGCATGTAACACTAAAACCAACATGAGTTTTAAGTTATGGTAGTGTGACATGTATAGGAGAGGAAAAGAAATGCAATATCAGTGTTTCCCAGACAATAATCTCAACTTATAACTAATTTCCTTGATATTTATGATGTTGTATTTGTTTTCTTTGAGTTTTTTTGTTAAGTCTAGAAAATACTATTTCACGGGGAACAGATTTCTTGAAGATGTGGGGGTTTGTTTTGGAAGGTGGTTAACTATAATTTTGCCATGCTGTTGAAAATCACTTCGAAAGCACAAAAACCTTTTTGTAGTGCACCAAATGAATGTTGTAAGAACATGAATATATGTATTAGTGAGAAATTAATGACGTTTTGACCAAATAATCCAAGTTGCTTGAGGGAGTAAAGTGGTTACTTGGCTGTTGTAAAACTAGGAGAGAAGATATTAGGATACTGAATACTTCACTGATTAGAAACATTCAAATACTCCTCAGCGTAGATGACTTAAAAGATAAGTCAGGCTGACAGTTGGACTCGATGATCTTAGGGGTCTTTTCCAGCCTTGATGGTCCTATGACAAGTGAACATGAGTCTGCCTTACTGTTTAGCAACTGAACTGTTTTGAGGTTGTGTGTTGCTTTATGGCTAAAACATTAAAATATGTGAGCTTCAATTCTGAAATGGATTAAAAGCTCCTTGCATCAGGGAGGCTATCTCTGTACACTAGATGTTACTGGGTATTCTGCACTTTCAGATCTGCAGTCCAAAGGCAGAAGAGTTTTTTTCATTGAATTCCAGTTAAGCTTTCTAAAGTCAGACTTGAAGTTGGGATGTTCCTTTTGCAGTTATTTAGTTCTTATACCTAAGTTAAGATGTTAGGGTTTTAGGTTGGAACATGAATCTTCCAGTTTGTTCAACCAGTGGTCAACTTGCTGACCAGATGAGCAAGCAGGGGTGTGCTTGCTGGCTCCTAGCCGAGGTGCATCACTAGCCCCTAACCCGGCTACGTACCAGGATGAGACTGAGCACTTATTTCCTCACCCCATGCACCACTTCTTCCTGGTGCTGTGGGCTGTTGGACCGCTGACTGGCTTTCCCTGGTTGCAGTGAAGAGAGCTCTGGAGGAAGGAAGCAGTGCCTCCCGCTTGGGCAGTTCAGATGTTGCCTCCAAAAGAGCTGTGATACCAGAAGGGAGTCACTGTGGCAGCCCTCAAGTATGAGCAAACACGTCGCTGACACTGCTTGTGCTACCTTGGCTCTGTGGTTTCTAAAGCATTAGCAAAAGCGTTTAATGCAGACAAGGGACTTCAACGCTATGGAAATTGGGTTAGTGCAGAATCAAGATAAATAAAAAAGGATTTGTTTCCCTTTCTCTTTTCCTTTCCAGATCACTTTCCCCACTCGTCATGTTTAAGGCAATTACATCAGCTGATTGTAGGAGCTGATTCATTGCTGCATTGGTGTAGTCTCAAATTTCAAGTAAACTCTAATCTGTGTGTATGACTCATAACAACTACATACCAGCTGCTTTACTGTTTATTTTCAGCCTTTATGATAGGATCCATGCTTCTTACTCTGCGAACTCAGCCTGTTTGAGGGGTCACTGTACACTAGCTTTCCACTCAATGGAACTATTGATAGTATAGGTTCAGCTCTGCAGTTACGGTGTTCATGTCTTATGTATTGTATTCATAAATGAATAATCTCTTCTCTGAAGTGAGACATCTCTGAGCTGGAAGAAGCGGAATGGGTTTTTTAAATAGCCCAGGAAGGGTGAGGTGGGAGAATGTTTGGGGGAAAACCATGCAAAATTCCAAAGGTTACAATAATGTTTCTAGGTCTCTTGCATTTGTTTAGAGCAGACAAGAACCAGGCGGAGTTAACCCTCTAGAGATGCAAGCTTCTGCATCTGTGTGGTTATTATAAACATTATTATTAAATGTTTCTGCCTTGGTTATGTATTGTAGAATCATAGAATGGTTTGGTTTAGAAGGGACCTTAATGATCACGCAGTCCAACTCTGCTGCCATGGGCAGACACACCTCCAACTAGACCGGGTTGTTGAAGGCCCCATCCAACCTGACCTTGAATGCCTCCAGAAATGGGGAATCCACAACTTCCTTTGGCAACCTGTGCCAGTGCCTCACCATCCTCATTGTGAAGAACTTCTTCCTCATATCTAATCTTATCTAAATCTTCTCCCTTGCGATTTAAAGCCATTTCCCCTCAACCTGTCACTACATGCCAATGTAAAAAGTCCCTCCTGAGCTTTCCTGTAGGCGCGTTCAAAGTACTGGAAGGCTGCTATGAGGTCTTCTGGAGCCTTCTCTTCCCTAGGCTGAACAACCCCAAGTCTCTCAGTCTGTCCTCATATGGGAGGTACTCCAGCTTTCTCATCATCTTCGTGGCCTCCTCTGAACCCATTCCAGCAGTTCCATATCCTTCTTATGTTAGGAATTTCAGAGTATCTTAGGGTTTTGTACATATTTAAGGCATTAGCATCCAAAGTAACTACTGTGTGTGGCTTTTCCCTTTAAGCTTAGTCTGTACTGGTTTCTAAGGGGACTTCAGATTTGTCAGTAACTCATCATCCACGCTTTAAGTGATTTGTAAATATGTGAATAGTTATAGTGGAGTTGTCAACCGTGTTAGTACTGTGTATTGTCCTCGTCGTGTACCATGTTGTTAGACAGCTGCATGGCTCTTCTCTCTCCTTTGCTTCTGCATCTGGGTGTAAGATGCAAGTATGCGTAACTGTCAGGAGAGGGGAATGCAAGTGCTAAAGCTGCATTCAGCGCTGGTGTTTCCCGCTGTACTGGAAACTCAGCTGATTAACTTTCCGTAATATTTTCTTGTGGATAAACCTTGTAATCATCACATATTTTCCTTGATTCTATATGACAGATAATTTCAGATTCTTTGCTCTTTGGGGTGTTTTTAGGAAAAGATGTTCTGTTGTGCTAAGAACATAACTTGAGCTGGAGGAAAGGGAGTAATGGAGAGGTACCATTTTTCTGTATTTTAATGATGTTGATGAAATTTTTCCATATAACATGAAACAGCTGGCAGGATGTGTGGCTGTTCTGAATGGAATATAAGCAATTATAGTAAAGACCTTGGTGATAAATTTGGAGTTTAATGCCCTTCACAGCTGAGGATGTTTCAGCTTTTTGTTATATGATAAAATGTAGACGTCGTTTTCCTGTAAAGCAGAAAGGGAGTTATTCTCATTACATGCCTTAGCTGTAATCAGGTGGCCAGGGGGTTGAAAATCTAATTAAATGTTTTTGTTGACCGAGTGTAGTCAAGCAGTAGTGCCTCCTATACTTAGCAAATAATGACACATCCAACAGTGCACTTCTGTCCTTGGTATGCTTCAGTGGTGCCTTGCAGGTTGCTTCAAGTGCTTAATCATTCTATGAGGCCGGAGATTTGAAAACACTTGCTGGTGGCCCTCAAACCACCTCTTGTAGCCCTTCCTTTGTGAGAACTAGTGGAAAAAATATTACTTCTTATTGCTAACAAAGGGATGATGTTGAAGAAACATCTGAAGGAATTCTGCTTCCATTCCGGACTTCTTTTGCAGCAAACGATTCTGTTTTTCTCCAGAATTCTGCTGTGTATATTATTTGCTTCACCACCTGCAGTGCACATGATTGTTTATAGGTGAGGTAGGACTCGTTTTCATTCAGAAGAGTCCTCAAAGTCATTTTATTGTCATAAACATTCCCCGAGAAAACGTGGTATCCTAAATTTTTTCACATGGCAGAATGTACTAGAAATTACAACTGAAAACTTGGATTAAACAAGATACGAAGGCAACCCCAAACTACAAATTCATGTAGGCTCTTTGAACTGCAAGGTGAACTAGCAGGCTTTCATCGGAGTAATGAAGGTCTTCATATTCTGCGCAATTAATTGCATAGCTAATGATGTATTACTAGCATACAGTGCTTCCAAATCTGGAACAACTGGAATGGAACGTGTCTGCCTTTCTCCAAAGCAGGCAGCATCCAGACTGTTTTCACAACACCATGGCTGTTGGGTTATTCTACCTTGTTATTTGTAAAGGTTCTGTTTTAAATTGAGACTTTGGGGCAGTTTGCATGGGTAGTTTTACCTCAATCTGTTACATTACATGGGAAGTGAAATATTCTTGGCATTAATCTCCTGGATGAACTCCCATTTTGGGTGGATGAATAGGCTCCATTCAAACAGTAATTCTTCCAGACTCCTTTGAGACGAGGTGGAAGTGTGCAAATAGCTCACTGCATTGAGGCGGTACAAAGGACCTATTCTTAGATTTTCTTGCTTTCTGAAACATCTGTCTGTGGACAGTTAATAGAGGTAATGGAAGGTTCATAAACTCCTTAGCTCTCTGCTTTAATCTTTCAGAGATTACTTCATTTATTTCAGCAGACATTTACAGTGCAGAGCTGTCAGCTGCTATTACATTGCATTAAAGAGCACATTGTACTGATTAAGGCTCTCTTGCCGTCCTTTCTGTACATCTGCTGCTTTTCCAGCATCAGGGTCAGGTTGTTTCTGTTGTAACATTTACTGGATATGTTTATGTGCTTCTTGTCTCAAAAAAACCCCCAACAACAACCTATCAAACAAGCCAAATAAGAGGCAGGTCTGCCTGTGCTATTAGGCCACGTCTAAGGCATTACTAAGCTTGACAGCTTATTTGTTTAAATTGATGACTCTGCTGTCTGGTTTTCTTTGATAAATCTTAAATTCCCCTCCCCTGCCTCCTCTGTCCCCCTAAGTAGCTGATGGTTTTGGGGGAACACGTGTCACATCCTAGTGCTCAGCCCAGGGTGGGTTCCAAATGTGAACTTAGTAAATGTAAATGACACAGAATCACAGAATGGTTTAGGTCGGAAAAGACCTTTAAGATCTCAAGTCCTGCTGTTGATCCTGCCCTGTTAAGTCCACCATTAGACCCAGTCCCAAAGTATGGCATCAACTCCTCTTTTAAAACACATCCAGGAATGGTGATTGAACCACCCTTTCAGTAAAGAAATTCTTCCTATTACCCAGCCTAAATCTCCCCTGGTGGATCTTGAGGTGATTTCCCCTGATTTCCTTTCAGGGAGTTGTACAAAGCAATGAGGTCTTGCCCTTTTCTGGATGCGCTCCAGCCCCTCAGTGGGTTGGGGTTTTTTTTGTAGTGAGGGGCCCAAAACACAGGATTTGAGGCGCAGCCTCACGAGCACCAAGTACAGTAGCACAATCCCTTCCTTGGTCTTGCTGGCCACACAATTTCTGATCCAAGCTAGGATGCTGTTGGCCTTCTTGGCCACACTGCTGGCCGATGTTCAGTTGACTATCGACCAGCACCCTCAGGTTCTTCTCTGCTAGGCAGAGTTCCAGCCACTCTTCCCCAAGCCCGTAGCACTGCATGGGGCTGTTATGTCCCAAATGCAGGTCCCAGCACTTGGATCTGTTGAACCTCATACAATTTACCTGGGCCCAGCCTGTCCAGATCATGGACATGAGCTTAACTGCAGAGGAATGTGAAGCAAGAGCCACATTTAGTGCAAGACTTAGGCCTGCATAAGCACTGCTCCTTGCTGTTGCTGCTACCAACACAAAGAACAGATTTAGTCATGCAAACCTGCCAAACATTTCCATTTAAGAACTGTATTCCCATGGCTGTGTCAGGGCCACAAAGGTCATGCCGTTTACATTAAATGCCAGCGCATCTGGTGAACATTTAAACGAATGTGCCTTTAAGACTGCAAACCCTTAAAGCCAACAGCATTTCTGAAATGTTACGGTTAGAAGTTTGATATTTGTAGTCATTTTGATCAGTACAAGCATCACATCTGTGTTTATAGCAAAAAAAAAATTACAAAATTAGATATTTAAACCTGCAAATCTATACATATAGAAACTTGGAACTTAATATGGTTATGGTGTCTCTTGAAGTTTTATTTCAGTTTGCAGTTTTACACTTTTCCTGCAGAAGAATACTACTTCTCCAATAAGAAAGTGGTCTAGAAAGCAACTGAATAGATCCAGAGATGTAATAGAATCAAGGACATAACATTTGTGTCAATGTCATGGCATTTAGATTCCTGAATAACAATATTCCATCATATACTACAGAGCCTTTAAGTGGAGTAACTTAGTTTAGGTAGTTAGGATAACTACCTATTTAGACAGGACAGTGAGGTGGTGTTTGTCTCTTCTTCCTTGTAGCCAGTGACAGGATGAGAGGACAGAGCTTCAAATTGTACCAGGGGAGGTTTAGACAGGATATTAGGAAAAATTTGTTTACTAAAAGAGTGGTCAAACATTGGAAGAGGCTGCCCAGAGAGGTGATGGAGTCACCATCCACGGAAGTGCTCAGAAAACACATAGACATGGCATTTCAGGACATGGTTTTGTCGACATGGTGGTGTTGGGCTGACGGTTGGACTGGATGACCTTAGAGGTCTTTTCCAACCTTTATGAATCTATGTCCACATCCTCTCTTTTCCTCTAATGCTGTTTTCCATCCCAGAGCTGATGCTTGGAATGGGAGAAACACCATGTACTGTGGTGCAGCTGTGAGTGGTTTGTTCTTCAAGCAATCTCTGTGAGATACTACTTAGAGGCTTCTCACCTCCAGGTTTTCTTTGCCATCACAAGACCCAGTGTGCTGTCTGAATCCTCTGATGTACATGATGCAGTAGTAGATGATGCATGGAAATGAAAAAACCTCTTCTGACACAACTACATCATTAAATTCAAATGGAACTGCTAAAGTAGCTAATAAATTAGAAATTAATTAGCTGGAAAAATAGCTTCCTAATATCGTGGGATTTTTTAGTTCTAGGTTATCAGCAGAAAGGCTTCATTTTTCTGTTTACATGTTACTATTAAAGCAGAATGGCTTTAAATTGGAAGGGGGATGATTTAGATTAGAGGATGCCCCCTCCCTGGATATGTTCAACGCTAGGTTGGATGGACCTTGAGCAACCTGATCCAGTGGGAGGTGTCCCTGCCTGTGTCAAGGAAGTTGGAACTGGGTAATCTTTAACATCCCTTCCAAACCGAACCATTTTGTGATTCTATGATTTGAAATTCATTTTCTGTACTTTAATTTCAGCTTGCTCGTGCAACTGCGACCTTTGATGGATTTTGATGTTGAGGAGCAGATTAAAGAATTTGCTGCAAAATTATCTTTAATACCCAGCCCACCACCAGGACCACTCCACTTGGTAATTACTGTTGCTAAATTTCACAATTAGTTAGTTGTCTTACAAAGTACTAGGATGTTGTTTTCTAGAATCTGGGACAAGTTCTTCCCTGTCAGATCAGAGGTTTTACTTGCTGATATAAAACTGATGTCGGTAGCTGTGATTCAAAAGTGAGTCTCTGCATTACTAGACATAAAATAACTGTGTGACCAGGGCACAGGCTTGAATGCTGGTGTACCAGTAAGAATCAGGCTGCTCAAGACCCCATCCATGCCGGGCCACGTTAATCTTTCAAACTAGTTATTATGTCTTAATATTTTTCTCTCTTTCTGTTGCAGTTTTCAACAAATACCTGTTGTCTTGCTCTCAATTAATTTTAATATTTTGTAGTTGGAGCTAAAACCCCAAATGACATGTCTCATGGGAACATTTTCATTAAGGAGTAAATGGAAAACATCTGTTATTGCAGGTATTTAATATGAAACCGCTTCAAATAATAATTCCTTCACGAGAGGATCCAGACAGTCCAATTATTGACTTGGATCTTCATCTTCCGTTGCTGTGTTTCAAGCCAAAGCAGGTGCTGCAGGTAAGAATAACTGATACTTTAAAATGCATTAGAATGTGACAGTGCTGGTCATTTGTGGTTTAGAAAAAAAAAAAGGTGCTTAATTATCCAAAAAAACATTATAAGCCCAGGAATTCAGAAGCGATAGTTCTACATGTTAGAGTTATGGCACAATAAAATGCACTTATTAAGGTATTTTGTTATTTATAGAACAGGTTAGATTAAGGAATATTGGCTTTCTTTCTCCTGTGATTTAGTACTAGGTGCTAAATTTCTTAAGAGTGTATTTTAAAATAGAAATATCCAAGAAGATTGATTCTCATTACATGCATTTCTGTGACATTCATAAGAGCATTTTTACTGTGTCAGAAAAGGACCTGTAGGATGGTTTGATAACAGTTGGCACTTTCATGTAAATAAAGTGTGAATGGTGTAGAGAGACAAGAAAATACAAACAATATTTGCAAGTAATTTTTTCAATGCTTCATAGACCCTTAGATAATTTGGCTTGCAGTGTCCTTTGTAGATTTCCTTATCCATTTCCCTGCTTAAAGGCCATGTCCGGAGTTAAATTAGGTTGCTCAAGGTTATCAGTCTCGTTGCTGCTGCTTTCTCTAAGAAGAGCAGGTTGGAGACCTCTTTCCAGGGATGGCTGTAAACCTCCTCAGTCCAGAGAGCAGGCAGTACTCATGTATTGGGTTTGTGTGGCCAGGTCGTGGCTATTGGAAGCTTCCCCCACATCTAATAGGACCAATGCCACTGGCTCCAAAATGGACCCACTGATGACCAAGGCTGAGCCCATCAATGACGATGGTTGCAGCTCTGGGATAATATATAAAAAGGAGGGGGGAAAAAAACCCTGCACAGCTGTAGCTGGAGAGAAAAGTAAGGACATGTGAGAGAAACAAGTCTGCAGACACCCATGTCACTGAAGAAGGAGGGAAAAGAGGTGCTCCAGGCGCTGGAGCAGAGATTCCCCTGAATCTTATGAAGAAGAACATGGTGAGGCGGGTTGTCCCCTGCAGCACGTGGAGGTTAACGGTGGAGCTGATATCCACCTGCAGCCCATGGAGGACCCCATGCTGACCAATGGTGAGCCCACATTGGAACAGGCTCCTGGCAGCACCTGTGGATAGAGGAGTCCATGTTGGAGCAGGTTTGCTGGCAGGAATTATGACCCAGTGGGAGACTCATGTTAGAGCAGTCTGTTTCTGAAGGACTGCACCCACGGAAGGGACTCACCCTGGTGCAATTAGTGAAGAACCGTACCCTGTGGGAAGGACCCATGCTGGAGAAGGTTGTGAAGGACTGTCTCCTGTGGGAGGGACCCCATGCTGGAGCAAGGGAAGAGTGTACAGAGTCTTCTCTCCAAGGATGAAGGAGTGGCAGAGACAACACGTGATGAACTTGACTGCAACCCCCGTTTCCTATCCCCTTGTGCCAACTTGTGAACTGAGTTTCACAAGCAGATGAAATATCTGTGCGTATCTCTTTGTAACCGTTTACTGTTTTGGGGTATTTTTTTCCAGATTCTGACCTGCATTTTGACTGAGCAGAGAATAGTTTTCTTCTCGTCTGACTGGGCTCTGCTAACACTTGTTGCTGAATGCTTTATGTTGTACCTTCATCCTCTTCAGTGGCAACACACTTTTGTGCCTATTCTGTCTCGTCAAATGCTGGATTTCGTAATGGCCCCAACATCTTTCCTTATGGGGTGTCACATTGATCATTTTGACGAAGTGAGCACGGTATGTTTGAAACTATTTCAGTTCTTGCTGTTCACTTGCAGTGCTTTTGTTCCCTTGCTTCTTCAGATGCATCTAGAAACTTGCTTTTGTTATTTAGGGGTGTGAAAAGTGAAGAAGTGAGAAGTTATAGGACCATATTGATGTGACCAGTTGCTTATAGGATAAAGTTTATTGTTATGTCCCTTTCCTTTCTTTTCTTTGCAGGGTAATGTCATGATATCTGTGAATTCAAGTTTCTTTTGGGGTAAAATTCTACTCGCGTGTCCTCTGTATAGTATAAATAGTTGCCCTTCAGATTGCTGAGGTTATTTTTTGCTCAGAGCTGTGTGCAATGAATTAGGTGCCTTTTTCAGGCATCTGGGTTAAGAATTGCACATGAACTTCAAAATTCTCTAATGCTGCTGCTATTCCCTGTAGTGCAGCTAAGTATTTAATTAAGAAAGAAAAAACAATATAATCTCACAGTTTTTCTGAGGGACTTTTGCTCATCTTTTTCCAGAATCTTATTTTCTGAAGCCTGTTTCAGTGGATAACATTCATCTTGGTTACCCAAAAACAGATTTAAGAAAAACTCAGCATCATAGTGAAGGGCTAATGTGAATGTACTTTTCACTCGTGTCAGATAGGGTTTCTGTGAGTATTCCAAACCGAATGCAGCAAAGATGTGTAAATTTACATTAGATTAATCCATCTAATTACAAGCCAAAGTGAAACTGGTCCACCCAGGCAAGTCCAAAATGAACAAAGAATGAAGTTAAAACGAAGCAGATAAATGCTCATTTTAGCTAGCAGTAGGATGATGTCACTATTAGAAATAAGTTAAGATTAGAGAACACACTTTTCATAGAATCATAGAATGGTTTGGGTTGGAAGAAACCTTAAAGAACATCCAGTTCCAATCTCCTGCCATGGCCAAGGACACCTCCCACTGGACCAGGCTGCTCAGGGCCCCATTGGACATCGCCTTGAACACTTCCAGGGAGGGGGCACCCGCAACTTCCCTGGGCAACCTTTTCCAGTGTCTCATCTCTCTTATCATGAAGAATTTCTTCCTACTGTTTCATCTAAATTTTCCCCCTTCCAACTTAAACCCATTCCTCATCCTGTCACTCCATGCCCTTGAAAAAAGCCCCTCTCCAGCTTTCCTGTAGCTCCTTCAGGTGCTGGAAGTCCGCTATAAGGTTTCCTCAGAGCTTTTTCTTCTTCAGGCTGAACAACCTAAAACTCTTTTATCCTGTTCTCAGAGCAGAGGTGCTCCAGCGCTTTGATCATATTTGTGGCCTTCTCTGGACCTGTTCCAGCAGTTCCATATCCTTATGTTTGGGATTCCAAAACTGGACACAATACTCCAGGCAGGGTCTCAAGAGAGAGGAGTAGAGGGACAGAATCCCTTCCCTTGACCTGCTGCCCACAAAAGATTTTTTGTTTGCTTGTGTATACAGTACATTGCAGTCTGATCTTTAACTATTAGAATTCTTCAGCTATTAAAATTTCTTTAACTATTCTTTAACCAAAATTCTTTAACTATTAAAATTGCAGACGGAGAGATTAGCATGGGCTTTACCTCCATGTGCCATTTTGTGCATTAGTGTGTGTTTCTGTGTTTGAGACTGATGTATAAATCCTCACTGTCCCTACCATTCCTCAGAGTAGGTAGAGGTGTAAATGATGAATGGAGAAGGCTTTCCGGGAGCTTCTTTGTGTACTTACACATTGTTTTGTACATATCCTCATAGTGTATTCCTTTTCAAGGATGGGTTTAGAGATACTGTATTAATTTAATACAACATAAAGAGCATTTTAGGTTCCTAAATGTTTAGGTATTGACATTTGTATCTGTTCACTTAATGACATTTATTTTTCTTGAAACTAATTCTTTAGTTATCCATGTAATCTTATACTGAGGGAAGAAGGTCAATCCTTTTCTGCTTTACCTCTTTGCTGAAATAATTTGTTGTCTGAGGAGTACTTAAAGGAGTAATTTACAGTATATTTACAGTAATTCTGTTTTCTTTTGCTAAAAGGAAACTGAAGACTTAATTCTGATTAATATAGATAACGGAGATGTTACACATTCAAAAATGGCTGAAGAGGAACCTGAAATTCCAGATGTTCCAGCACAAGCAGCAGAAACTTTCATAAAAAGGTGAAAAGATACTGAAGTTGTGTTTATTTTAGGGCATAATTTGCACATTACCCTCTTTCTGAAGTTTTTTTTTGTACTGTTAGTTATTATATAATTTCATTCATGTAAACCCACTGTACTTGATAAGGGCAAATTGAAAATTTGAATTAATTAATAAACAAGTAACTTTAAGCAGCTGTAATCATAACCATGTTAGTTTGCAATACTAGGAACAGTAGTTTATTTTTTATTGTTCGTACCAATTGTGCTCTGAACTTTACTGTTCATTCAGGAGTCTGAGTGTTCTCTGATTTACACGTACTAGTAGGTCTTTCAGGAATCTGGGTAGCTTGTTACTTGCAAATCAGCTTTCTCTAGCTGTAAGATGTGTTAGGCTTTAAATGACTTAAAGGAAAAGGTATGAAAAGGTTGTTGTTGTTAGGATATAACTCAATAATTTCTCTCTCTCTGTAGAGTAGAGAGTCTTCAGCTGCATTATGATCTCGAGCTCTGCCATCTCCGAGCTGGCACAGATCTTGGTGAACTCCAAATGCGTAGAAGGGCTTGGCAACAGAAACTGAACACAGAAGTTCAGCAAACAACTTTGCAGTTAATTGTAAATATTTTCAGGTGAGTGGATACAGTATATTTTATAAGAGCATATGATAGTGGTCAAGTCCTTTCTATTGTCACTGAAAATACTGTTATCTTACTTATCTTAGATATTTTGTAAATCTCTTAAGTTTTGTGAGAGAATATGAGAAGGAGGTCCTCATAGCCTGCTGGAATATCAGTAATTAGAGTATGTGGTTACTCAGCATAAGTCAGCAGTGTGTGCTTGCAGCCTAGAAAGCAAACTGTATCCTGGACTACATCAAAAGAAGTGTGACCAGCAGGTTGAGGGAGGTGATTCTGCCTCTCTACTCTGCCCAGTGACACTTCACCTGGAGTCCTGTGTTTGGTTCTGGAGTCCTCAGCACAGGAAGAAGATAGTTCTGTTAGAGCACATCCAGAGGAGGTCTTGAAGATGATCAGAGGGCTGGAGCACCTCTGCTGTGAGGACAGGCTGAGAGAAGTGGGGTTGTTCAGCCTGGAGAAGGCTCCAGGGACACCTCCTAGCGGCCTTCCAGTAGTTAGAAGGAGACTACAGGAAAGCTGAGGAGCAACTTCTTTATCAGGGAATGCAGGGATAAGAAACTTCTTTATCAGGGAATGCAGGGATAAGACAACAGGTAATGGTTGAAAGATTAAAGATGGGAGATTTAGGTTAGATATTTGGAAGAACTTTTTGGCTGTGAGGGTGGTGGGGCACAGATTGCTCAGAGAAATCATGGATGCCTCCTCCCTGGAGGTGTTCAAAGCCAGGCTGGATGGGGCTTTGAGTGCCCAGGTCCAGTGGGAGATGTCCTTGCCCATGGCAGGGGCGTTTAAACTTGGTGATCTGTAAGGTCGCTTCTGACCCAAACCATTCTATGATTCTCTGATTCTATGATAGACATTTCTAGGACATCTTAGGTAAAACTGTTCTAATTTTGAACTTGGTTTTTTCTTCTATGAAGGTTCCAGGAAGGGAAGTGCATCTTCCTATTTCATAGTAAAAGCTTAAAGCCCGCTAGGGATATTAATTTATAACTAGACGTAGTCTTTGTCATTCTTGTAAGAGGAAAATGAACTCAAACTGGGACAGGGTAGAAGAGCTGAAAGCAGAATAGGGAATTCAGAATACCTGGATATGTTTTGGCTGACTGAACAATTGCTGAGGTAGGTTGAGGTAGGTTGAAACTACAGCCACGTGATGATGAAGGAGGGGGAGTAGCTGTTTAAGGACAGTGTTGGCACAAGAAGTACTAGATATTGGGTGTGATTGGGACTGATGTTTTAACGATATGTAGTAGGATTGGGGTTCTTTTTCTCTAAAAAAAGTCTAGCTATGATAATTTCCCTTGATCTAATATAGTGTGTTGATACCCATAGTTGCTTTATCTTATCAGTCTGGGTACAACAGAGGGATCTGAACAGGCTGGATTGATGGACTGAGACCACCGGAGTGAGGTTCAACAAGTCCAAGTGCAGAGTCCTGCACTTGGGGGACAACAACTCCATGCAGTGCTACAGGCTTGGGAAGAGTGGCTGGAAAGCTGCCTGGCAGAGAAGGACCTGGGGTTGTTGGTTGACAGCCGACTGAACATGAACCATCAGTGTGCCCAGGTGGCCAAGAAAGCCAACAGCATCTTGGACTGAGTCAGAAACAGTGTGACCAGCAGGACCGGGGAAGTGTTTGTGCCCCTGTACTTGGTGGTGTTGAGGACACATCTCGAATCCTGTGTTCAGTTTTGTGCCCCTCACTACAAGAAAGACATTGAGACACTGGAGTGTGTCCAGAGAAGGGCAATGAAGCTGGTGAAGGATCTGGAGCATGAGTCTTATGAGGAGTGGCTGAGGAAACTGGTGTAGTTACAGCCTGGAGAAAAGGAGGCTGAGGGGAGACCTCATTGCTCTCTACAACTACCTGAAAGGAGGTTGTGGAGAGGAGGGAGTTGGCTTCTTCTCTCCAGTGACAGGGGACAGGACAAGAGCCTGTTTTGCTTGTGCTTAATATCTTTTTACATAGATACTAACACGCTCAACCATGAACATGGAACTGCCTACCTGGTATTTCTAAAGAATCCAATTACGTGGGCAGAGGCCTACAAATAGCTGTGCAGGTATGTCTCCCCAGCTATTTGTTGCTGTCTCTTGCTGGAAATGGTGTTTGCTTTGTATCAGCTATCAAGTCACTCGCACGAATGCCCCTCGCATGCTCAGAGGGTGCTGTATTAATTTATACCAGGTCTCTGTTCACCTCCTTGTTTTTGTTGGATTGGCTTAGGGAACATTCATACAAATGGCTGGGCTCTCCAGGAGAACAATAGCTGCTGGGTGTGGAGGGTAGGACAGGCTTCACAGCTAGCACAGCTGGATATGGAAATTGAAATGCATTTGCAACATCATATGCCGCCACTGTGAGATTTGGTGGATTCCAGTGTTTGGCAACAATATATTCCAAATAAAGATGAGGAGAAATGCATTTTGCTGCTAGCAGCTTGAACTCCTTAATGCACTAAATATTTGGCTACAAAAAAATGCATAGATGCTTTGTTCTCTTAAGAGTTTCTTTTTTCGCAAAAGGAGTTGATTCTTCACTTGCTTATTTTCTACTTTCCTTCAAACTTTCTTTCATTGTTCTTTTTTTTTTCAGCCTTGTTCCTTCTGTCCTATAATGCTCACTCTATCTACCAGCGTCCAGAAGTAAAGGGAAGTACATCTCGGATGAGGTTGTGCTGCCGGTTGTTACTGTCTTCAGTGAAGCACTGTAGTATTTTGGTGTGCATGGATGGTCTGCGTTTAAAGCAAACAATACTCAATTATGTAGAATTATATAGAACTTCGTACTTCTCTGAACCGTTTTTTTTTCCCTGAACCCCCATGGCCTGATAAACTGTCAATAGGAAAGGCAAGTAACCTGTCAGATCTTTGCATGGTTATGAAATTCCTGTTTTGTGCTTCAAATTTTAGTTCATCAACTTACTTTCTTCATCTGTGTGTTTTTATGGGAATTTCTTCTTCCTCAATAACCTGGCATAAGTAGATGAAATAAGATGTAATAATAAAAGGAGCCCTGGCTTTAGCTGCTTGCTCATATCAGCACGGCAGGTTAAACACGAGCCAGGAGTGTCCTGGGATGCATCAAGCATGGCATTGCTCACCAGTTCAGGAAGGTGATTGTCTCGCTCTACTCTGTACTGGTGTGGCCCTGCCTCGAGTATGGAGTGCAATTTTGGGTGTCACTGGATAAAAAGATTATAAAGCTACTGGGGAGTGTCCAGAGGAGGCCACAAAGTTGGTGAAGGGTTTAGAGGGAAAGGTGTATGGGGAACAGCTGAAATCACTTGGTCTTTTCAGCCTGGAGAAGAGGAGGAGGAGGAGGAAGAAACAGGTGCTGACCTCTTCTCTTAGGTGAAGGACCCAAGAGAATGGCAGGAAGATGTGTCAGGGGAGGTTTAAGTTAGATATTAGGAAAAGTTTCTTCACCCAGAGGGTGATGGAGCACTGGAACAGCTCCCCAGGGAAGCAGTCATGGCACCAAGCCTGACAATATTCAAGAAGCAGTTGGACAACACCCTCAGACACCTAGTGTGAGTGTTGGGGTTGTCCTGTGCAGGGACAGGAGTTGGACTTGATGATCCTTGTGGGTCCTGTCCAGCCTCAGGACATTGTATGACTATGATCTAGCTTGGATAACTTACCGCTTCTTACTCACAAACTTCAGTTCAGAGAACACATTTTTTCATAAGAACTCCCACTTTCTGCTCCCCAAACAACTTTTTCTGGCTCATCTTTAGGCCACGAATGTTCCTGTTGATGACTGGTTTTCCAGGGATAGTACAAGGTCTCTGCTGTCTGCTGTGACCATGCACATGCTAAGACATGCATCGGTTCTTTATCTCGCGTTCTCTTTCCTTCAAATAGTTCTGTCTCTTTAGTTTAACACAATTGCTAGTTATTGCTGGGTTTATGAGCAGTGTTTGAAAGTGCAGTAAAAAATTATACGATCTATAATATTTCACGTGTCACAGACGCAGTGTAATAGGTCAGGACGTCAGCTCACATCTTTCTACATTCCAGTGCATACAGGTACACTTGTCTGTTCAGTGCTCAAGGTGGGTTGTATGTGCTTCAGGAACTGTGAATGTGAATGTAATTCCAAGATTGGAGCCTAATCCATGACTTAAATATGTAGATTCTCCTCCACAATTTCATTCTTAAGTGAATTTGCTGATTTGAAATGGCAGTGGCAGCAGGTAGCCTGTCTGTCCTCTAATAGGAGTTTGCATTCTTTTTCTATGATTTTTCAGACTTATTTATTAAGACTGAATTTGCCTTCTGATACTGCAGCGTGTTTCTGTTTTGCCTTCTGATACTGCATATTTCTAGTAGTACCAGTGGGCGGCTGCTGCTGCAAAAGTGCAACTTGCTTACAAATCTCCAAGCTTATTTATCTGTTTGTTTATTTTTTTGTCCCTAGGGAGGTAAAAGACCATCTAAATTATGAGCACAGAGTGTTTAACAGTGAAGAGTTTCTGAAAACAAGGGCAGTCGGAGACCAGCCATTTTACAGAAAGGTAAATTCAGGGTTAAACGTTTTCTGATTCTCTGTTACTAATTTGTGTTTTAGAATTAACACCAAAAATCAATAGAATGATCTTAGTTTGGTACCTATGGCGTTGTTGAACCACCAGCTTTCACAGAATGCTTTACCAAATTTATATTATTTACTATAAACAGATAAAATAGTAGACAGTATTTTGGAGAGCAAGGTACTAAGTAATTGCAGAACAAATTAAACGTAATTCCTCAGGACTGAGATTAACCTATGGCAGATGATCAGTAAAGCTACATCTAAACTGTATTTTTATCACAAGCATGTGTCCAAACTGTTTGGACCGAAGCCTGTACTTAGACGTGAGTTTTCAGCAAGCCTGTGAGCATGACAGAGGGGAGCTCAAATGACACAAATTGAAGTACCTGCTTTATCTGCAGCCTGAGCAACAGTGTATGGAGTTGACAATGCCTGTCTGGCTCCAGGCCATGTGCCTATTTCCCACAGTGCGTCATAGTGAGCCAGCTCTGAGCACACGAGTGGCACTGGTGTCTTTAAGGCCTGCAGTGTGGCTGAGCAGGAGAGAAGTTAATCAGAAATGTTCTGATTAGGATCTCAAATGAGTAGTAATAATTAAAGTGTTTTCCATAGCAGTTTCTAAAGCTATAGGTGACTTTGTGGCAATTTCATGAACTGAAATTTGGAATTCTTTTAAGATTCAGATGTGCACATTTAAAAAGAGTTTTGAGCAGGTGACTCACTTAAATCCTAAATAAGGTAACACAATATAGAGTAGTTGCTGGTGGTGTCTAGAATCATATAAGAGAACTCAGAGGCCTGGAGCACCTCCCCTATGAAGAGAGACTGAGGGAGCTGGCATTGTTCGACTTGGAGAAGAGAAGACTCCAAGGAGACTTTATTGCAGCCTTTCAGCACTTAAAGGGGGCTTATAAAAAGATGAGGAAAAACCTTTTAGCAGGGTGTGTAGCAATATGACAAGGGGTAGCAGTTTTGAACTACAAGAGGAGAGGTTTAGACTAGATATTTGGAAGAAATTTTTCATTGTGGGGGTGGTGAAACACTGGCACAGGTTGCCCAGAGATGTGGTGGATTCCCCATCCCTGGAAGTGTTCCGGGCCAGATTGGATGGGGCCTTGAGCAGCCTGGTCTAGTGGGAGGTGTCCCTGTTCATGGCAGGGGTGGGGGTAGAGCTGCATGATCTTAAAGGTCTCTTCCAACTGAAACCATTTTATGATTCTATGAACTCCAAAAAACGTTAGAAAGGGCTCTCAGTTCCTTCAGCTGGTCACCTCCTGTTCATGCAACTGCCAACAAAATATGCCATCTACTGGAGAAAAACTTAAAAGCAGAAATCTATTTTGTAGATACTGTTTTACTGGATGTGTTGCAGAGGAATTGGCAAGAGGCATCTTCAATGATCAAGTGTAACCTATTTGTGGTGAAATGTTTCCGTTAATTTCCCAGCACCTCAATTACTTCTGAGTCTCTCATTTGCATTTTAAAAACATCATAGAAATACATTGTATGACCAGGGTATTTTTTTTTTTTTTTTTGTCCTGTAGTGAACTCCAAGACTAACAAGGTGTCACGGTTTAGCCCTGGGCTGACCAATTTTGGTAGCTAAAACCGAGCAGTTGGGCCCCCAGGGAAAGGGAAATAAGAGGAAAAGGACTGGTGTTTGGGAATCAAAACTACAGTTTTAGTGAAAGAATAATAAAAATAATAATAAAGTATATACAAATATATGAGATCATTCCCCTACCCTGCACAGTCATCTTTGTTAGTAAGTTTGTGAAGACTGGAAGCTGTATCAACATGAAGACAGGATTCCTAGTTATAATATTGTCTCCTGATGAGGTTTGCATTTGCTTTTCTGAATGAGTTTGCTTTCTGAGAGCTCTCTGCTAGAACTAATTTATAGAGTCATAGAACCATAGAACGGTTTAGATTGGAAAGGACCTTAAATCCACTCCCCTACCATGGGGTAAGATATGTGACATATTATGCAATATGCATGTTGTGTTGCCTCAAACCTTAGCTTTTTCTCTTGTTTAAGTTTCAAATGATGGTAGATGGTGGCTTTTCCCTTTTTTAAATTCACAATTGGCATTTCTTATGGTGTCCTCTATCCTAAAAGCAGCAATTTGACCTTTTGGATATTTTTTCTCGATGACACCATGATAATTACCTAAACAGGGAACAGTCTTGGGGGGCTACCAGGAGAAAAGCTGACTCATTTGTCTTTTCAGTTTGATGACATAATGTTAGAGTGCCACAAATTTGATATTGCAAAACATAGATGATAATAGCATCGCTTAGTTACAGGCAGGAAATGTACTGTTAAACTTCAGTAGCTAAAACTGTCTTGCTCAGTATTTCTCTTTTTTGTTTGGTTTTGTGTTTTAGTGGGTGGTCAGAGATCACTGTTTGCACTTAGGCAAACATGAAAGTACAGGAAGTGGATGGGAACTCAGTTCTTCTGTTGTTAAAGCTTTCAAATAAGCTGGTGAAGGTTCTGGTGCACAAGGGTCTGAGCAACAAAGCTGGTGAAGGAGCTGGAGAACAGGCCTTATGAGGAACGGCTGAGAGAGCTGGGGTTGTTTAGCCTGGAGAAGAGGAGGCTGAGGGGAGACCTCATTGCTCTCCACAACTACCTGAAAGGAGGTTATAGAGAGGAGGGAGCTGGCCTCTTCTCCCAAGTGACAGGGGACAGGACAAGAGGGAGTGACCTCAAGCTCCACCAGGGGAGATTTAGGCTAGACATTAGGAAAAAAAATTTCACAGAAAGGGTCATTGGGCAGTGGAACAGGCTTCCCAGGGAGGTGGTTGGTTCACCTTCCCTGGAGGTGTTTAAGGCATGGGTAGATGAGGTCCTGAGGGGCATGGTTTAGTGTTTGATAGGAANGAAAAATATCTTCACCAAAAGGGTTGTCAAACACAGGAACGGGTTGCCCAGAGAGGCAGTGGAGTCACCATCCCTCGAAGTATTTAGAAGACCTATAGGTATGGCATTTAGGGACATGGTTTAGTGATGGACTCAGCAGTGTTAGGTTTATGGTTGGCCTTGATGATCTTAAGGTCTTTTCCAACCTAAACAATTCTGTAATTTTATGATTTTTGTTTCTGTGATTGCCACATTACAAGTTATGAGCACCGCATATGTTAATAAAAGTGAGCCAAACATGCTAATAGAAATCTATTTTGTAAATGATCCACAGTCAACCAGTTTGTGTCTTGCAGGTTTTAGAGACCTACATGTTTCACTCCTTTCTTAAAGCTCGCCTGAACAGAAAAATGGATGCTTTTGCTCGACTTGAGTTGAGTACTCAGTCTGAAGAGGACAGGTAGTTTTCTCCTTCCTTATGCTCGTTTTGAATCTTCTCTTGATATCAGTAATAAAAGTCCTTTGACTCTATCTATAAGAGATCAAGTTGTCTATGAATATGATATAACGAATTGGGAGGCCATTTCTCCAAAAGGGTGATGTGAACATGTTCAACCATGGCTTTTGAAATAGTAAATGGATATTATAATTAATACTATAGTTAAGTATACCGACACTATAATTAACTTAATACAATAATACCATAAAAATACATATTTATTAATAATTTTTTATTGCTGTGTACTGCATTTTAAAACTAATTATCTAATTTTATGTTATTTTCCTCAGATTAAATTTGATGTTTCATACCCCAAGAAGGCTGACGATGGAGAAAATGGCTTCGAAACGATTCAGTCCACAGCACATGGTCAATAGGCGTATGGTAATCAGTATGCCTAATCTGCAAGATATCAAGCTGCCAGAGGGCCCGACTAGAAATTCCTCACTTCGAAGGATAGAAACAGGCATTGGTAAGAGAGGAAGGTGTTGAACAGATTCCATTTGACAGTTTAGTTGTCTTTATGGGTGACATTATTGAATAATTTTTATTAGAAACGGTATCAGATGCTAGAAAGAAAAGGTGAGCTGGGCTGTTTTGAGCAGAGGTTCAACTTAAATTGACAAGAATCCCTGAGCCCCTTTCAGCAGAGCTTCTCTCCAATGTCTCACTTCATATGGAGTGATTTGCTGAACAAAGCAAATCCTATAGAAACTGAGTGTTGCTTCATTTTCCCTCCCAGAATTACTGTTGTCGGACTAGGGGATATTCTGATAATAAGGATGATGGACATAGAAATACATTTGTTTCTGTATCACAACTATAATCTTGAATTTCATGTAATGTAATTGCTTGTTGCTGTGAAGAGAATTCTTTTTATTGTTTGTAGTACCATATCGCTTGGTTGGAAAAGACTTTTGAAATCATGAAGTCCAACCATACTTGTCCACTACTAAAGTATATTCCTGCACACCTCAACTACTTGTATTTTAAACACCTCCAGGAATGGTGACTCAATCACCTCCCTGAACAGCCTCTTCCAGAGCCTGATAACCCTTTTGGTGAAGAAATATTTCCTGATGTATAATCTGAACCTCACCTGGTGCAACTTGAGGCCATTTCCTCTTGTCCTATCACTTGTCACTTGGGAGAAGAGACCAACAGCCACCTCTCTACAACCTCCTTTCAGGGATCTGTAGGCAGTGATAAGTTCTTCCCTCATCCTCCT
>WAAB01017765.1:7163-28222 GCA_013389865.1 Piaya cayana
GGGGAGATTTAGGCTGGACATCAGGAGGAAGTTTTTCACAGAAAGGGTCACTGGACATTGGAACATGCTGCCCAGGGAGGTGGTTGATTCGCCTTCCCTGGAGGTGTTTAAGGGACGGGTAGACGAGGTCCTGAGGGACATAGTTTAGTGTTTGATAGGAATGGTTGGACTTGATGATCCAAGGGGTCTCTTCCAACCTGGTGATTCTATGATTCTATGATTCTCTGATTCTATGTTTCTATAATATGTAGTCAGAGCAGCATTGGCATGAGGCAGCCCCAGCAATGAATCATATGCTTCAAAATCTGCTTAAGCTGCAGCTAATACAGCCCACTGTGTTGCCATGGCTGAGTTTCACCTGGTACCCAAACAATCCTGCCTGCAGCTAGATCAGATGAATCTGCTTGACTCCATTTATTACTCACTATGTGAATGCTAAGATATGCTGAAGTTTTAACTTACCACATCTCACAAAGACTTTTTGACAAAGGGTTCATCTTTCAGTGCTCTTTGTTAAAGAACAAACTATCTTAAGGTGCAGAGAAGTGAGTTGCTGCTCTATGTAAAATTACACATAAACCACCTGGAAAGAAATAAGAATATATTGTATCCAAGAGCGAAAGGGACAGAGCCAAACAGCAAGCATTTTCAGAAGTGATCACAGAATTCAAGTTAAGCATAATGTTTTCAATAGCCTTATACACTGTCATCTCTGGGATTCATTGCAGTTTCTTAGTGTTAGTCCATGCCTTGTTAATAAGATTCAAGAATGGGTATTTACCTGGGTAATGACTGTTAGTTATTTGCAATTAGCAGAAAGGATACAATTAGCAGAAAGGATACAATTAGTAGAAAAGATACACACACTTCCTAGCAAAGACTTAGCCTTTCCCAAACAGTGCTTCCTCAAAAGGAACTGATGGATGCAAATGTCATTGTTTGGGAGGATGAGGAAAAAGAAACTATCTCTTGCTTAGGAGAAGATGCTGACATTACATACCTGTCCTTAGGCTCTAGCTGTCAGCTGCCAACTGCTGTCAGATTGGCTCTTTGTCTAGATGGGCCCTTGGTGCTGTAAAGGATTCTGCAGTTCAGGATTGCCGTGGTCTTAGAGATACTAGAAGAGCAGAAGACCATGAATACCTCATAACGAGATACCAGAAACTTATAAGCAGATGCAGGTTGGAGATCAGCAAAGCTCTTCACATCTGTCTAGTAGCAACCTTATATCATTCTGTAAGACAAACACATACAGTGTAAGAAAAAACAAAGCAAAATAGAAAAGCCCAGTGAAAACCAAAAGCAAGAACGGGCAGAATCTGCTGAGGAAATACCTGACAGGAGATTGAGTCTTAAATTAGGGAATAGGGATGGACCCCAGGTAATTATAAAATCTTGCCAATTCCCAATCAACAGTGCAGACCACTCAGGGCATTAGTAGAATGTGCCTTTTCTGAGGAATCAAAACACGTGGGATTTTCCCCACAGTGCAGGCAAGAGGAATAATTGGCACAAGCATTTCAGACCAAGGAATGCAGACTATTGACTTTCAGGTTTAACTCTGAGTATTTTCCTCCCTCGCAAAGCACTGCCTGCTTAAGTAATATGAATGTCATTCATCTACTCCATAGGAAGGATGCTGTTCCACTAGTGGATGCTTTTGACTTCACAGACAAAAGCTTGAATTCTGCGCTTGGCAGTTACGATGGACAGGTTTATCAGCGGCTTTACGAGTGGGCTCAGAAGTCACCAACCAACAAGCAGGTACAGATGCTGGAATACAGCTCGTTAACCTCGTTTCCTTTTCTTTTAATAAAAGCAAGTGAAATAAGAACCTTTAATTCTTAGTGTCTCACTCTGAGCAATGATCTGTGATACTCCAGTTAAGTCACCTACAGTCTATTTTAGACATTTAACGTAAGGATGAATTACAGTCCCCGGGTTACTGGAGCTTGGAAAGAGAGCTGGACTGTCAGGTGCCACCCATGGAGTTTTGGTAACATTGTATGAAATAAGCTAAAACAAAAATCTGCTTACCTAGTTTACATGTTATTACACAGCATTACATGGCTGCAAGAGCCACTGATTGCAGAGTATTTTCCATTCAAAGGGGTTTCTACTAGTGCAGTACTTAATTTTCTTAATAATATGTTTAACCAGAAAGAGTAGAGATGTTAAGGCAATTGCATCCTTCATGATGTTTAGCACTTCGCTTTCACTTCTTAATTCATTCATATTTTGGATTAATGTAAAATTCTGCATGATACAGGTAGTGATTGCTCTGTTTGAAATCTCATTTTGCCTTAAGTGAGATTCTTACCATGGCAGTCAGCAGTGCTTTGAAATTCTACAGCTGAACACAAAAATCTGCCTTTGGCAAACGTTCAAGTTCAAGCATGTTTTTTGAAGTTAAATAATATGCTGTCCTACACGGGAATCAGTACAGGGAGAGAGATCTTGCACAGCTTAAGTAGACGGCTGTTTGGGGGTTTTTAATAGTCTACCTTCCTGTATTTCAGAGATCATCCTCAAGAAAAAATTAGAACCCTTTCTTTCTTCTTAGAAACTATTATTTCCCTTTCATGTTCTCTTTTTGAACAGATAAGCCCAGCCTATGAGAAGTATTTGAAGCCACTTCTTCACAACACAGTGTCGAAATTATGAAGACTATGATTTAAGCAAAAACCACATATTTTTTCCTGTTCTTTATGCAGTAGGAGATTTATCAAGCATCAGTAATGACTAGTCAGAATAAGTAATCAGCTGATTACTCATAGTTGCAACAAGTATGAATCAAGATTCTTAGCCAGCCGTTTGCATTTAATCAGACAGAAGCCAAATAATGGTGAATGGTGCCCACTGGGAGGCGAGAAATAGCCTCAGGTTTGCTATTTTCTACCCTAAGATGTCCTGATAACATCAAAACTGTGTTTTTGCTTTCTTACTCTTTCTAAATTCACTATGCTACCATTAAGGGAAAAATACCCACATTGTAAACTCTGCCATATTGTGTTATTAGTGTAAATTTCTGTCAAAAGAAATGCAAATGAACACAAAAAAACCCAAACCAAGGAAAAAAACCAAGGAAGGTAAAATTATCATCCTTGGCTTCTAGAAAGAACTTGCTCTCTCAGATAAAGAACTGTATTAGAGAGTATTGCTCAGCAGTGGAGTATTCCTGCCTAATGATCATTCAGAAGAAGCTGATGCCAACTCCAGTCTGCAAAATGTACTTTCCTACTAATAAAGTCACTCACACTATCTTTCTGTAAACCTAATGCTCCAATAAAGTGTATTACTTGGAATGATACTTCTCTAATTATTATACCTCATGATTATGGAAAGGACAGGCTTATCCCGGCCAGCCATTACTTTGCTAGTACATTAAGTGTTGCAAAGAACATCTTGTGATTATAATTCAGTGCCAGTTAACGCAGATATTTCTTACCTCATGTTGCAGGAAAGAAACAACTGCTTTTCCTGAGCTTTATCATTTCGGTCTTTATTGTCCCTCTCCCCTTACAGGGAAAATAAACCTCTTACTGCCTCATGTTACAAAAGTAAAACCCTCAACAACATATGCAAAGGGGGAGACAAAATACAACAAAGACATCCCTGAGACAGGCTTCCTGAATGAGATGGGATGGGAAGCTCCTGCAGCTACCATAGAAATTGAGAAACCAACCCTCTGATGTCCCAAAGAGCTGTGGTCTCCAAAGCCCAGAAAGCAAAGAAGCTGTGGAAAGGAATGCTTGTGACAAAAACTTAATGAGAGGATGTGACCCCTTCAGCAAAAGAGGCATTAATTATCTTGCTCCCAACAGTGTTCAAGTCAGAGCATAACCATGTGAGAATTGGTTGATGGGTTTTGCTGCAGCTGGTTTGTGTGTTTTTGTGATATGGATCTGTCTCATGTCGGGAGATGTGGTGTGGACAATCACAGAATCATAGAATCACCAGGTTGGAAGAGACCCACCGGATCATCGAGTCCAAACATTCCTATCAAACACTAAACCATGTCCCTCAGGACCTCGTCTACTTGTGCCTTAAACACCTCCAGGGAAGGCAAATCAACCACCTCCCTGGGCAGCCTGTTCCAATGCCTAATGACCTGATTTCCAGTGGGTCTCTTCCAACCTGGTGATTCTATGATTCTAAGGTAGCAGATGCGTAACTCCCATAACAGACCCGTACTCCATCAGTGCTAATGATGGAATCACCCTGTCATGCACAGTAAGCCTGGGAAGACAGCTCACTTCTACACTGCTATGAAGTCCCGCTCTGAGATTCAGAAATCCACAGAAAGCATATTTCAACATTCAGCATGAGCATTTGTGCTTCTTAGTGCTGAAGTAAACCAGAAAATTTAGCCTTGACTTAGTTTCAATGCCTTAAACAGGAGAAAAAGTATAGTAGGTACCTATATACAAACCAAGGAGAAACAGTGCAGGAAAGGAAAATCTTTGTTGTAGATTAAGTTAAAAAGATGAGAATTTCTTTACAGCTATGCATTTGTGGAAAAGTTGTGCATCAATTATTGCATCTCTGCATTTCTTATATGTCAGTCAGACTCACTCACAAAACCAGTATTCATAATCACCAGCCTTTTCATTCCCAGGCAAAGTGGTGAATGAAATTTTCAAAGTGAAATATTTTTAGTTAGGCTAAAGTAAAGTTAAGCTACATCTAAGCTGTTATGGTTTTCTGAAAGTTACATAGAATATCCCTCTGATAGCATGTTATCTTTAAAATGGTGTTTTCTAGACATCGTTTGTTCCTTGAAGATGATAATATCTTGTGTTCAGTATTCTCTGTACTGAACAGATGTTTCTTCTTCTGTAATCACCTCTGTTAGGATCCTGTTTTCATCTATCTTAATGCCAAGAACAGGCAGAGAGGTGGACCCAGCTCCAAATTAGCAAGAGTTTTGACTGTTGAGAATTTTCATAACATTAAAATTAGATTTGGAAAGTAATAGACCATGCATAAGATTTCTGTGAAAATTTTTATATATGCATGTAAATGGGAAACATATTCTGTAACAGTCATTGTCTCATTGCACATGATTGACGGAGATCATTCCTGCATGTTGCCCAGGCCTGATAAAGGATGTTTGCTTTCTAAAACTCCAGAACAAGCCTTAGAGAGTTTTATTTACCAGCATTTTAGGTATCGCTGTGACGTTTCATCCACACTCACAACTCTACCTTAGTCCTTATACAGAGCTATAATTTGTGACCCCATTTATGAAAACTATACCTTTCTATGACCTGTAAGAAATGACTATTTCTCATCTGTTGCAAGATATTCTTGACAGACGTAGCAAGAAGAATTAAATGGATACTTCCAGGATTATGTTAATTTACATTTCAGGTAACATGAAATTAGAAGAATCATAGAATGTCCTGAGTTGGAAAGGATCCCTAAGGATCATTGAGTTCAACTTCTTTCCCCGCATAGGATAACCCCACCATTCACACCCTGTGCTCAAGGATGCTGGCGAAATGCTTCTGCAATATTGTCATGCTTGGGGCTGTGACTGCTTCCAGTGCTCCACCATCCTCCAGGGGAAGAACCTTTTCCTAATGTCCAACCAAACCCTCCTCTAGCACACAGAATTATAGAATTGTTTGGTCAGAAAAGACTCATCAAGTCCAACCATACCTGTCACTAGTGAACCATATCCCTAAGCACTTCTTCTACCCATATTTTAAATTCCTCCAGAGATTTACAACTTCCCCTGGTACAATTTGAAGCCATTTTCTCTCATCCTATCACTTGTTACTTGGGAGAAGAGACCAGCACTTATCTTGCTACAACCTCCTTTCAGATAGAAGTAGACAGTGATAAGGCCTCCCCTCAGCCTACTTTTTTTCTCTAGACTGAACAGCCCTAGTTCCCTCAGCTGCATCTCACAAGGTTTCTTTTCCAGCCCCTTCACCAGCTTTGTTACCCTTCTCCATCCCCCCAATGTCCTTCTTGTGGTGAGGGGCCCAAAACTGAACCCAAGATTCAAGGTGCATCCTCAGCAACGTCAAGTGCAGGGTCAAAATCCCTTCCCTATTCCTGCTGGCCACATTGTTTCTGATACAGGCAAAGATGCCATTGACCTCCTTGGCCACTTGGGCACACTGCTGGCTCATGTTCAGCTGCTGTCAACCAACACCACCAGGTCCTTCTCTTCCAGACAGCTTTCCAGCCACTCCTCTCCAAGCCTGTAGCTCTGTATGGGGTTGTTGCGCCCTAAGTGCAGGACCTGGCACTTGGCCATGTTGAACCTTATACCACTGGTCGCAGCACATCAATCCAGCATGTTCAGATCCCTCTGCAGGGCCTCTCTGTCCTCAAGCAGATTGATGCTTCTGCCCAGCTTAGTGTCATCTGTGAACTTACTAAGAATGCACTGAATCCCTTCATCCATACCATTGATAAAGATATTGAACAGAACTGGAAACAACACTGAGCCCCGGGGGACATCACTTGTGACCAACCGCCAACTGGAGGACACCACTCTTTAGGCCCAGTCATCCAGCCAGTGTTTTATTCAGCAGAAGGAACACCTATCCAGGCCCAGGGCAGCCAGTCTCTCGAGCAGAATGCTGTGAGAAACGATGTCAAAGTCTTAATTAAAATCTAGGTACACTATAACCACAGCCTTTCCCTTGTTCATTAAGTTGCATTGTCATAGATGGAGATCAGGTCAGTTTGACAGGACCTGCCTTTCATAAACTCATCTTGACATCTTCCTGCCATTCCCTTGGGTCCTATTATTGGTCATGAAGAGAGAAGAGCTCAGCACCTGCTCCTCCTACCCTTATGAGGAAGCTGCAGAGCACAATGAGGTCTCCCCTCATTCTCCTCTTCTTCAGGCTGAACAGACTCAGTGACTTCAGCTGTTCCTCACAGAGCTTCCCCTCTAAACCCTTCACCAACTCTGTGCCCTCCTCTGGAGGCTCTCCAGTAGCTTTGGGTCCTTTTTATCATGTGGTGCCCAGAACTGCACCCAGTGCTCAAGGTGGGGCTGCACCAGTGAGGAGCAGAGTGGGACAATCCCCTCCCTCACTGGGCTGGCAATGCCATGTGGCAGGCATACCAGGCCACAGTTGCCCTCTTGGCTGCCAGGGCACTGCTGGCTTATGTTCAACTCGCTGTCTAGCAGAACCTAGAGATCTCCAGATGCCTAGATATAACTTGTTTCCTGTTGGTCATAAAAGGTGACTAAAAATAGCAACAGAAAGATGGCCACATGGTAGAAATCTTGCGTATGGTCCATGGTAAGTTTAGAAAATATACAGAAAACTAAACATGCTTTTCTCGGACATCCACCCCATCACCACGATACCAAGTATGACACAAGACATTCAGGAAGCCTGCATAGGTCTAAAACAGCATCTGGAAACTCTGTCAGGTAAGAGTATGCATCTGAATGTTCACAGTTAGGCAAAGGAATCCCATCCTACCACCTATAACAGAGGAAAGGATTAATGAAGGACATGCAGGCAGCCAGAATGTCTACATGTCAGCTGTTCACCCTTGGGTCCCTTAAAAACTGATGGACAACTGGTTAAGTATCTGCTCTGCCAAATACAGGAGTTTAAAACAGGGCAATGGAATGGCATACGGAGGTGCCTGCTTCTTTGAGTGCCTTTTCTACATGTCGGTATTTACCTGGAAGGTGTCAAAAATTAGATAAGGTGAATCCCAGCCTAAAATCTATAACGAACCATATTTCTGAGATATCAAGGAGGAAACAAGATATAAACTATTTATGCCTCATAATGCAGGCATCTTACTTCTTTCTGATTCATCTCTGGCTAATTGGAGGAATGGTCATATATATATATATATATGTATATGTATATGTATATGTATATGTATATGTATATGTATATGTATATGTATATGTATATGTAGGTCCCTGGGTAGCTGGTCACCATGAATATGGTACAGCATGTAGTCAGGAAAGGAAAATAGACTTTATCAGTTCACAGAATCTATTTTGAAAGAGAATGCCCCTCTGCTCCACTCTGGTGAGACTCCTGCCCTGGAGCCCTGCATTCAGTTCTGGAGTCCCCAGCACAGGAAGGACATGGAGCTGTTGGAGTGTGTCCAGAGGAGGCCATGGAGGTGATCTGAGGGTTGTAGCACCTCCCATATGAGGGCTTGTTTTGTGAGTTGGCCTTATTTAGCCTGGAAAAGAGAAGACTCTGGTGAGACCTTAGAGCAGCTTCCAGAACTGAAAAGGGCTCCAGGAAAGCTGGGGAGGAGCTCTTGATCAGCAAATGCAGGGATAGGACAAGAAGGAATGATTTTCAGCTGAAAGAGAGGTGGTTGAGATGAGATCTTGTGAAGAAATGTTTTCTTCACAAGGGAGGAGGGTTGCTACATCACCTAAAAGAAGCCAGGAAGTCAAAGTAGCAAACTCAAGGTGAGAATCAGGCCTGGTGATTGTAACTGGGATCAGCCAGGAGTCCAGAAACTACCCAGCAAATCTGCAGTGACAATTGGTCCAGTGAAGTCAACAGGACAGGACTGATGTCAGGAATAAGGAGGTACAGGACTTGCAGAGACACAGCTGCAGCAGAGATCCTGTGTCACACAGAGTGGAGCCGAGGGCAGTATTCTCACTTAAAAGCAGTTTCTAAGTGGAGTTGAGGTTATCACCAGTTTTCTTACCTATTACTTAATTACAGCTGTTATCAACAAGCATCCTCAAGCTAAATTAGAAAGGCAGAAGTGCACTGCAGTCCCTCATAAATGCAACTTTTGTCCTACTGTGGTGAATATGCCTGTTCTGTTTTGAGATAAAGGGGAACTAGTTTTCTAACTTCAGCTTGGTCTCATATAAGTAACTTCATGTTCTGAAAGCTAAGTGCGTTGCTTCAGACCGGGTGTCTTTCTAGCAGTGATCACACTGGGATGCAGAAAGTTCAGAGCTTACACTTATTCCTGTGGAAACCAAGGCCATCCCAGAACTGGTGGAGCCGTAAGGGAAAGGAGAGGGAAAGGGTGGCACCTGCAGGGAGGGGAGGACAGGAGAGGTGACCTCACCTCTCCAACAGAGGATTCTCTCATGCACATCACACTCAGGATAAAACTGAGAGAACACAAGAGGCAAGCCCTCTTCTTTGATGGTAAATATCCAGTGAGGACCTTGTCTGTCTGTTTGCCCTGATCTCAGATCCACGTGTTCCTGAACCCCACTCCTGAGCCCAACTCCCTCCTAACCCAGGCCCTTCCCTGTGCCTGCTCTGCAGCATCAGTGGTGACAGAATCATTGGGTGAGGAAGAGGGGGGCAATTTCATACATCTGTACATATTTTATTATTTTCTTATTAATAGCATTTTCCTTATTGTTGATTAGAACTATTTTATTTTCAGTTTTGGTGTGCAAGTCTTTTCCTCTCATTTCCCCTTCCTCTTTCCCCGGGGGTGGGGGAAAAGGGAATTGGAAGTCCAATTGCTTGTGTTTTGGCTGCTGATCAAGCTGGGCTGGGGCTCAGCCATGACAATGCACCAACTCCAATAAAAACTCAGTTGTCCAGTTCAAGTCATTGCAGTTGTGCTGCAGTAAGGAATTGTATTGGGAATACCTGGAAAGGCTTTGGCTGAGAGGGGAGGAGGAAGCTACCAGGGGGACCTCTGAGGAAGGAGGTTCTGGAGTCCCCTTTGCAGACACTGCCTGGTTCTATTCAGCTCTACTCCTTTGAACAAGAGGAGTTTGTGGCACTTGCGTGACAATGCATTTAGGAAAGAAAAGTAAAAACCAAGCAAAAGGAACAGTGCAGTCAGAGCAGCAGGAGGTGCTGCATGGAAAAGCAGGGACTCCCCAAAGGGACAGTGCCTAAGCCAGAAAAGGTGCTTCCCAAAGGGACTGTGGACCATAGAGGACCTATTGTGAAGCAAAGGGAACAAGGGAAAAGGGAGAAGCAGCAGAAGGAAGGTTTAAGGCATAAGGCCAAAATAAACAGCTATGTTCTAAGCACAGTCTCCCATGGCACTGCTACTGCATCCAAGGAAATAACTGCAACCCGTGATGGTAATTGGGGCAGTGGCAACTGGAAAGGGGGAGGGGAGTGACCCCATGTGGACCTCCACAAGCAGGGCCCAACAAGGACCCGCCTGCTGCTCAGTGAGAAGAGAGGACATTAGCAATTAAGGCACAGACCCCATTGATGAGGCAACGATCAAGATCAACTTTATTGAGAGGGTGCAAACCATATATAGTGCCTCTGTGTCCAGTAACAGCCATCTCAGTGAATTTCCACACATGAGAATCCCACAGTACAGCGACAGATTGCAACCTCCTGTTTTCCACAGATGTGCCCCTTATCTTAATGTTTTACGCTGATGCATTCCTTTCCTATTAACCCACTGGTTTTAATAAAGATTCCAAGGTCTCAGCAAGCCAGCAAGCACAAGAACATCAGCCATTTGTTCTGTGCTTGCCGCTAATATTGCAGGTGCACCAAGGCATCGGCCACTTGCCCCAGCATACACACGATACTGGAACTCTATGCCCTCAAGGACACATGGTCGTCTCACAGGACTGCATGGACAGATGTCCCCCAGCCTCACCCCTAACTGCATCCCGTGGCTGCACTTTGCTATCCCACTAGCCAAACACTCTCTTCTGATCCCAGCATAAGTGGTCCTGCCAGAGCACACATGGACATTAAGGTGGCATGGATGGACATCCCTTGGATAATGCCAAGGGGAGTATTGGATTGACCAGTGGGACCACTGGTGCCACTTCCAGACCCACAAAGCCACTGTGGCATCTCTGTCAGACAGTTCTGTGGAAGGGAAGGGGTTTGGTGTTCAGAGGTCATTGGGAAACACCCCTTCAAACTTCCTCATGGTTGTGGTTTCAGTTCTGCCATCCCCCCCAGCACAGAGACCCCAGGAAAGAGGAAGAGAAACTGCAGGGTGAGGGGAGGCACTGAAGTTCAGCCAAGGAGGAGTAGTGGGCAGGGGACGTGGTGAGGGTGAGGTAGTCTGTGGTTACTGTATTGTCCCTCCAGCACTGGACACCAGTGACAATGGGAATAAAGCAGGGCCCTTCACTCCTGTCCTGCACCTGTGGGGTGTGGGCATTTGGGAAGGAGGATGGAGTTCCCCACCACAGTTAGTAGCAAGGTCAAGGAGTGCCAGGCTCAGCTCCTGGGGGAGTTTATGGGACAGTTAGAATCATATCATAGAATCACCAGGTTGGAAAAGACCCACTGGATCATCGAATCCAACCACTCCCATCCATCACTATACCATGTCCCTCAGCACTTCATCCACCCATCCATTAAACATCTCCAGGGAAGGTGACTCAACCCCCTCCCCAGGCAGCCTCTGCCAGTGACCAATGACCCTTTTCATGAAAAATTTTTTNCTGAACACAGGATTCGAGGAGTGGTCTCACCAGTGCCGAGTACAGAGGGAGAATAACCTCCCTGGACCTGCTGGCCACAAACTTGAGTCGAAACTCCCCAGCATTGTGGGGTGCAGTGAGGCAGAGAAACAGCTCCTAGGCCCCACAGTGTAGATGGAGCCCCATGGAAATGGGGGCTCTTCATCCACTGCAGCCCCCAGGATGGGCTTCAGTGTGGTGGGACCATCACTCTGTCTGTCACAGACTGGGGATCCTGACTGGCCAAGTACTGCTGATCTAAGTATCTGATGACTTCCAGTGGGACGTA
This sequence comes from Piaya cayana, assembly GCA_013389865.1. NCBI lineage: Eukaryota > Metazoa > Chordata > Aves > Cuculiformes > Coccyzidae > Piaya > Piaya cayana. Next base: position 18,854 of record WAAB01017765.1, read on the forward strand.
GTCCCATCTCCCCACAGCCCATCTGCCCTTCAGGGACTGCCCTGCTCCAGTTACTCTAGCCCTTCAATTGCCTGAGCCCCAAGAGGAACTTCTGGAGGAACCACATCCTCCAGCCCTGCCTGCACCCACCCTTGACCCTGTAGCCATAGGCCAGGCGGACACTGCTCATCACCTCCCCCATGGGAGTTCCTTCCCCAGGACCAGGCCAGCGGTGCCAAGGGGTTGGGACAATCACCCATTTTCCTCATTCTCCTCCCCAGAGCTGACCATGGCCACAGTCTTCACCTGCACACCTGGCCCAGCTCTGCTCCAGCTGGTTTGCTATATCACTGGCTTCTGCTCATGGCCGATCAGCATTATTCAGCCACAGGATGGCCAGGTTACATCAGCATGGGACCAGAAGTCCAGCCTTAGAGGCACAAGGAGCCCAGGCATACAGCCAGGCTCTGGGAACATGGTTGGCCTCCTCCACAAAGCAGCATGAAGCAGAGGGCGTTGTCTGTGCTGGGCAGAGCCAGGTGTGCCAGTCACAAGTGGCAGTGAGGAGCATTCCTGCCAGGGACAGTGTATGCAGCCCAAGGCCAGGTGGCCCCTCAAGCTGAAACAGGGGTAGAAAAGAGGGGTTGGGTCACCTGCACTGCCCTGATTGTCCAGATGCTGCCGTAGCCAGGAGGGACGCCTCCTGCAGCCACTGCAATGCCCTTACTCACCCCAAATTCCCCCAGCACTCACAGCTATGCTAAGGGTGCCCCAGCCTAGCCCAAGGGGGAACCTCAGGGCCCTCCCCAAACCTCAGTGCCACCCCCATTGGTTACCAAGACCACTGGCACCAGTAGAGTTGCCTGGGCAGAGCCATCCTGAGAAGTGTGCAGTCCCATCTCTCACAGCCCCTTCCTCCTCCCGCCGCATCCTCAGGCGCTGCTGCTGGCAACATGCAGCCCCCTCACCGCCATCTCCTTCTCCTTCTTCTTTATGTTCTCCTCTCTGGAACATGGGCAGACCTGGAAGGTAAGTCAGAGCCCTGCCACACTTCCATCTCCTTCCATGCCTCCATGGGGCCCCACAGGTGAAGGGATTCCTGCTCCTCACCTGATCTGCGCCCTTGCCTTCTCACCCTTCCTTGTCTCCTGGCTCCATGCCTCCTCCCTAGCAGGTGCAGGGGTGAGAGCTGGGGCTGCCAAGGATGCAGGGACCCTAGCAGGCCCTCAGGTCCCTCCAACCCTGAGGATCCTCAGACCCTCTGCTTTCCCCAGCCCTCTCCTCGCACTCCCATGACTCCCTGTCAGCTCCTGTCTATTGTAGATGTCTTCACTGTCCGACTGCTCCAGACCACCACTTTCCAGAACACCTCCTTCGTGGAAACAGAGGGACTGGGCATGCTGGGAGACATCGAGGTCGGTTCTCTAGATAAGCACAACTGGGCCATCCGCTTCTACCAGCCCTGGGTGCGCCCAGCTCTGCCCCGCAGTGACTGGGACACCATTGATAACATGATCAAGATCTATTTGCGGAAGTTCCACCACTTGATCAATGAAGGTGCCATGCAGAAGGATGTGCCCTGTGAGTACACAGCCTTCTCTGTGCCTCCTCTCTGAACAGCATCTGAGAAGTGGGGAAGGACCTGGCAGTGCTAGGCTGCAGAGGAGATGCTGACTGCATCCACAGCAAGGCAGCACCAGCTCCTCATGCACCTTCTCTCTCCTCTTTGCCTCCCCAGACCCCTTTGTGGCCCAATGCATTGCAGGCTGTGAACTCTACCCCAACAGGACCTCCCGTGCTTTTGCTTATGTGGGCTACAATGGCCAGGACTTCCTCAGCTTCGATGTGGACAATGCCACTTGGCTCCTCTCCCAAGACACTGACCTGTCACGGTATGTCCAGGCTGTTCTCCAAAACTACACTGCCTTCACCGAGTTGGTGGACTTCCTCTTTAACGACACCTGTGTTGATGACATGGAGTTGATACTGCATTATGGGAAGGCAGCTCTGGAGAGACAAGGTGAGACCACTCCAACCCTGGCACAGCTGCCCCCAAACTCCCCACACACTGGGGACAAATGGTGCCCCAAAGGTGCCCCACCAGGGCTCCTCTCACTCCTTGGCTCTTGTCCCCCAGTGACCCCTGTGGCCACGGTCTTTGCCCGCACACCCAGCCCAGCCCAGCTCCTGCTGGTTTGCCGTGTCACCGGCTTCTACCCACTGCTGGTTTGCCGTGTCACCGGCTTCTACCCACGGCCCATCAGTGTGGCCTGGCTGCGTGATGGCCAGGAGGTGCCACCAGGCCCAGAGCTCAACACCAGCGCCATCCTGCCCAATGCCGACCTCACCTACCAGCTCCGCAGTGTCCTGGCTGTGGCCCCACAGGATGGGCACAGCTACGCCTGCCGTGTGCACCACCGCAGCCTGGGCAGCCGCAGCCTCCTCATCCCGTGGGGTAGGTGCTAACTGTGGCGATTGGGCTTCTGAGCTGCCCTGCCCCACAGAATGGAGCAAAGCTGAGAAAGCTCACAGCAACCTTTGCTTGTGTTTCTCAGGGAGCCCCGATGTGGTGCTGATTGCAGGGCTTGGTGCTGGGCTGCTGGCAGCTGTGTCTGTGGCTGCCATCGTGGTGCTGTGGGTATGGAGACGCAGGTGAGGCCCTTTCTACCCCACAGAGCAGCAGTGGTAGAGGAGTAGATGCTCCAGGGGAGTGGTGCACTTTGGCAGGAAAGCTCCTGTTCCACCTTGCCTGCTGCTGGATGCATCCCCTGGAGTCTTCCATGGAGCATCCATGAGCACCCTTTCATTTCAGAAAGCACGAGCGGTTGGAATCAGAGTCTAGGAACTCCATCCTGAGCAATGAAGCTTAGCCCAGAAGGTAGCCAGCAACATCTGACTCCTTCCACCACCCTCACAGGACAAAAACTCTCCCTTTTCCTGCTTTGACCAAATGCCAGGCACTGCTGAATGCAAGATCATCACCTTGGAAACTGGGCTGGAATGACCTGCTTCCACTTGCTAAGCAGACGAGAATGCAGTCTGAACCTTCTTCACCCACTACTGGCGATCGCCTCTCACCTCATGACATTGCCTCATGCACCCACGAAGGCTCTTCAGGGCACACTAGTGCCCAGAGACAATGTCCCCCCTTTCCTCATAGAGTAACACTTTTGTCAGTAGGTGGTAAGCTGGTCCCTTCTCCTTCTACCTTCCAGTGCCCTTTCCTAAAATTTGCCTTTATTAACCCTATTCCAGAAATATTTGTGCTGAGACAGAACTGTTCCATGGAGACAACAGCACCTGGCCACAAACCATTCTGCAAAGTGATGAGTAACACTGTAACTCGGGGGAGCTGCAGATAAGTGCAAAGTGAAATAAAAAAATCATGTTTTCTCTAAGAGCACGTGCCTTTTCTAGGGATTCCCCAAGAAACAAGTGATAGGATGAGAGGAAATGGTCTCAAGTTGTGCTGGGGAGGTTTAGATTGGATATTATGAAAAATTCCTTTACTGAAAGAGCAGTGAAGCACTGGCAGAGCCTGCCCAGGGCAGTGGTGGAGTCTCCATCCCTGCAGGGGTTCAAAAAATGTGTAGCTGTGGCACTTAAGGACAGGGTTTAGTAGGCACAGTGGGGATAGGCCGATGTTTGGTCTAGATGAGCTTACAGGTCTTTTCCAGCCTTCATAATTCTATGATTCTATGAAACCACCCCTTAGGACTCCTGCCAGCTGGAATGGGCGCCCTCTCTACACATCAGTGAGCTGCCACCTAATTTACCAGGGCTGCAGGATGCACACAGACCAGGGAATGACAAAACTGAGGACAAATAATTTGGTGGACAGTATTCTATTTGAGCAATTTGAACCCCCTGGAGAAGTGCAAAAAGTATGTATAGCTGTGGCATCTTGTGACTTAGTTTAGTGGGCATGGTAGTGTTGGGGTAATGCTTGGACTGGATGAGCTTAGAGGTCTTTTCCAACCTTAATGATTCCATGATTGTATGATTTGGATGGGCTTGGGGAGATTTTGCCCAGATGCCAATGGAAGTTGGGACACCATGGAATTATTGGTGCTGATTGAAGGAAACACCAAAGTGGGAAAAAAATCCAGACAAAGTACAAGTGTGTTTGTGCATCTGCAAACACGTTCTTACAAATCTCATTTAAATAAGCAACTGTGCACATAGGGGTAAAGTGACCCTGTGGGGCCAGGTGGTGATTTGCTAACCAAAACCAATAAAGATATTATTGCCTTGGTGGGCAAGAGACTGTGAGATGCAGAAAGGAGGAGACCGCAAGCTCCCGGTTGTTGCCAAGAGCTGTAGATAATTGTGCTAAAACCAGACTTTGCAAGGTTGAAAACAAGAAAGCATAACTGATCTATTTGGGCAAGTGGAAAGGCAGTGTGTCAAAGAGACAGGGCTATTAAAGGGATTGATTTCACTTAATAAAGATCTTCAATCCTCACTTGGAGACCGTACCAAATAAGCCATATGCCCCCAAGGCTCCCAGGTAAGGAGCAAAAAGAAGCCAATCTCCCATCCAAGATGGCAACATTTAGACAAATTCAGGAGGGAATTTACTCTGTGCTCTCCATCAGCCACATAGAGGAATGTTCATCAATAGAAGGGCAGATTGCACAGGGCAGGTTCCCGGCACGATCTCACAGAACAGGCTCTGGCAGCACTAGCTGAGCCAGGAGAAAACCCACTGACCTGGGATGACATCCACCCCAAGTCTGCCATGGCTAGTTCTGCCTCAGCCAAACCCTCGACCCACAGTGCTGTGGGCAGGACTGAATTTCCGTGACAACCAGACCCACCTATCAGCACCACGGGGCTCCAGGACCTTGCTGCAGGAGGAGTGGTGCCGTATCTCTCCCAGCTTTTACTGACAGATGGACGAAAGTTTCATAGAATCATGGAATCACAAACTCAATTAGGTTGGAAAAGACCTCCAATCTAATCCTCTCCTGGTGCAACTTGAGGTCATTTTCTCTTATCCTGTCACTTGTTACTTTGAAGAAGAGCCCAGTAACCAACTCACCAAAACTTCCTTTCCAGGAGCTGCAGAGAGTGATGAGGTCTCTCCTCAGCCTCCTCTTCTCCAGGCTAAACAGTCCTAGGGCCCTCAGCCATTCCCAGAATCCCTGTGCTTAGAACCATTACCCAATTTTTTTCTCTTTCTTCAGATGCACTCTAGCCCCTCGATGCCTTTCTTGGAGTGAGGTGTCTTAGACTAAAGCCAGGATTCAAGGTATGGCCTCACCAGCAGCAAGCACAGGGGTGATCCCTTCTCTACTCCTGCTGGTCACACCATGGCTGGTACAAGCTAGGATGGTGTTGTCACTGCTGGCTTATGTTCAGCTGCTGTCAACCAGCATCCCCAGGTTACTTTCTGCCAGGCAACTTCCCAGCCACTCTTCCCCAAACCTGGAATGTTGCACAGGGTTGTTGTGGCCCAGATGCAGGACCCAGCACTTAGCACTCATAACCCCATCCTATTGGCATTGGCTCATCAATCCAGCCTGTCCAGGTCCCTTTGCAGAGCCTTTGTGCCCTCCAGCACATTGACATTCCCCCCATATTTCTGATTGAGGGAGCACTTGATTCCCGTATTCAGATGACGGATAAAAATATTGAACAGAACAGGTGCAAAAACAGAGCGCCAGGGAACACCACTTGTGATTGGCTACCAATGGGATTTTGTTCCACTCACCAAAACATTCTGGGCTTGACCATCCAGCCAGTTTTTACCCAGTGAAAAGCATGTTCGTCCAAACTATGAGCAGCCAGTATCTCCAGGAGAATGCTGTGGGAAATGGTGTCTAAGGCCTTACAAACATCCAGGTAGACAACATCCATAGTCTATTCCTCATCCATCAGGTAGGTCACCTGGTCATAGAAGGATATCAAGGTTCTCAGGCAGGACTTGCCTTGCTGATGGGGCCAGATCACATTGTTATCCTGGGCTTGATGAGTGATGTTCTACTCCAAAACCAGATGTTCAAGATGCCTCAGGATGTTCTACTCCAAAATCTTTCCCAGCACTGAGGCTAGGCTGACAGGCCTGGAGTTCCCTGGATCCTCCTCCTGGCCCTTCTTATAGACAGGCACCACATTTTCTGATCTCCAGTCAGCTAGGACCTCCCCACTCAGCCAGGACCATGGATTGACACTGGCATGGTGAACTCTTCCACCAACTCATTCTGTACTCGAGTGGATCCCATCCTGTAGACTCGGGTGAGTCCAGGTGGAGCAGCAGGTCATTAACCATTCTCTCATGGATTACTGGGGCTCCATTCTGCTCCCCATCTGTCTCCCAGCTCAAGGTGCTGGTTACCCCAAGAAATACTGCTCTGACTATGAAAGACAATGGCCAAGAAGGCATTCAGTCCCTCATCCTTTTCCTCTGCCACTGTCACTACGTTTCCCCCTGCATCCACTCAAGGCTGGAGATTCTCCTCGCCCTCCATTTGCTGCTAATCTATTTATAGAAACATTTCTTATTGTTCTTTACCACAGGAGCCAGATTCAGTCGTGGTTGGGCTTTTGCCTCCTAACTTTATCCCTACAGAACCTCCCAACACCTGTGTATTCCTCCTGAGGTGCTGGGCCATCTCCTTTCTTCCTGTGTTCCTCTCTGTTCAGCCAGGCCAGGCTCTTCCCTACCAACTCATCTTCCAACACATGGGGACAACCTGACCTGTGCCTTTCATACTTCCTCCTTGAAGACTGTCCAGCCTTCATGGACTCCTTTGCCCCCTTCAGGGCTGCTTCCCCAGGGGACTCTGTTGTCCAGACTCTTAAAGAGGTTAAAGTCCACCCTCCAGCTGTCCAAGGCGGCCATTCTGCTGACCTCTCTCTTCATTTCTCTGAGAATCAAACCTCTGATATTCCACTATCACTGTGCTCAAGATGGTCTTCAGCCATCCCATGGGACCACTGGTGCCACTTCTGGACCCATGAGGCCACTGTGGCATCTCTGTGAGACAGTTCTGTGGAAGGGAAGGGGTTTGGTGTTCAGAGGTCATTGGGAAACACCCCTTCAAACTTCCTCATGGTTGTGGTTTCAGTTCTGCCATCCCCCCCAGCACAGAGACCCCAGGAAAGAGGAAGAGAAACTGCAGGGTGAGGGGAGGCACTGAAGTTCAGCCAAGGAGGAGTAGTGGGCAGGGGACATGGTGAGGGTGAGGTAGTCTGTGGTTACTGTATTGTCCCTCCAGCACTGGACACCAGTGGCAATGGGAAAAAAGCAGGGCCCTCCATTCCTGTTCCTACACCTGGAAGGGGGTGAGGACTTTAAAAGGGCAGTGAATTTAGCCTGAGTTCCTCAGACTTCTTTCAGAATTCCTCTTAGTTCTGTCTCTTTCTACAAAAAATGTTTGGGTTTTATCTGATTAGGTAGTTTATGGACCCACTTAGGGTCTGCTCCGAAGACACAAGAGAAGACTTCAGATAAATCTGAAAACTCTGTGGCATCTCCAGTGGAACAGGATTCAGAGCTCCAGTGAGTTTGGGGTGCTCTTATTAAGGAAAGCAAACAGTCCCTGCAAAAAAAAAAGAGTTGATTGGATAATTTGTCACCTCTACAAATTGAAATCAGCTGAGAAAGCAGTTCTGGGTCAGACACAGAATCGTGATTGTATTTACACTCTGAGTCTCAAGGCTGTGACTCTGCAGCGTGGCAAGATTTCCTTCACCCAGAAGCTGGACAGTGGCAAAGACTCTGCAGTGAAAGTTCCAGTCTGTCCCTTTTATATAAAAAAAAGCTGCATATACCACTTGAAAATTAATCAATCCTGTTTGTCCAGAGTCTGTGGTTGGCTCTGTGTTACACAGGGCATTGTCATATATGTTTATATGCAAATCTGTAGTTAACTCGAGCAAAACACTTTTCCCCCAGCTTTGAACTTAAAAGAAGAGGCAGAAATGCTCTGTATTTTTAACGATCTTTTTGTTCTTAATATTTTTAAACATGGAGCCCTTTAACAAAATGTTTTACACAGTTCATCCAAAGAAGAGGGCGAGGGCATTTCATATTCGACCCAGTACTGTTCCCGCAGTCATGAGCCAGGCAGAAACTGCTTTTTACCTTCTCCCTGGAGACCCTTACACAAGCAGCACAGGAGAAGCCTGACTGGAGGTGCCAAGGCATGAGAAAGCTGCCCTTCTTCCCACGCAGCTGTCTTTCTCCAGTCAGGACTGGAACCCAAAAGCTATCAGCACTTCCATCAGAACTGATGCATTCCATAAGAATGAGGAAAGGGACCGGGTACCATTGTGTGGGACAGCTCAGGTCCTCTCGAGCACATGTTTTTTCCTACTGCTGTTTCCTGGGCTTCGCTTTCCCTGCCCTCTCTTCCCAGCTGGGCTCTCCTCAGCCCCAGCCTGTCACAGCATTTTCATGTTCAAGAGGTAATTTCAGCCTTTCTCCCTCCTACACATCCCCAGCCCCTAGCTCGTGACCTCTGGGGCCCTCCCCAACATATTTGCAATGGTCCCATTGGTGCAACCCGCTGTGACTTCGGGGGCGGGGTGGAAGTGTGGGACCCCACGGGTGCTTCCTTCTCCTGCAGCCACTGCTGATCTGGCACCAGCCTTGCTTCACCGCCATGCAGCCCCCTCACTTCCTCCTCTTCTTCTTTCTCCCCTTCCTCCTCCCTGGGATATGGGCAGACCCAAAGGGTAAGTGGGAGCCCTGGCTCACCCCAACTGCGCTCGCCTTCTATCAGAAGACCTCACAGGTTTCTCAGGGGAAGCATGGCCAGGCCACTGTCCCTTGCACGGGGAGAGGATCCCCAGCATCAAAGAGCCACCACCCCGTAATCGCGCAGCACCCAAAGGTGCTCTGTCCCTGACCACCCTCTGCTCCTGCCTCCAGCTCAGGGCTTTGTGCCCCACTGGCTCCAGCACCAAGGCTTGTGCATGCAAGCAGAAGTGGGGCTGGGATTCCACAGTAAGGCTTGGGGTGTTGGAGTTCTCCCAAAGGTGCCTTCCTCTTTCATGGAGCCCATGGGCACCAGGAGGGTCTCAGCTGCATGTGGTGTTGTGTGTCCCTTCCAGTAGCCTCTAGTTTGTTGGCAAGCTGTACCTGCAAGGTGTTCTGGTGCTGCTGTCACACAGAGGATTTCAGCACACCCTCTGAGGCCTCAACGTCTCTAGGGGGGAGCAGCAGACATCAGCACGTGCCTTTGATCTCTGGGCTGGGCTGCTCTCCTGCCCCTGTCAGGGTTTAGGCTCCTTGGGCTCCCAACACCTGAGAGCACCAAAATGTGGATTTAAAAAAAGGTGCATGAGAGCATTGCATTCTTAAGTTCAAGAAAACATAAACTTTTTGACAGTTCAAAACTCTGAGTTTTACCTTCGTCGACAGTGGCTGAATGTGAGCCA
>WAAB01017766.1:0-13997 GCA_013389865.1 Piaya cayana
TGGAATAACTCAATCTCTTACAGTTTTAAGAAAGTGTGGTTTGCTCCTCAATTAGCTCCTCTGGATTTCAGCCTACATAAGATACAACCTGGAGACTGGGTCCTAGTGAAATCCTAGAAGGAGAATACTCTAGCCCTGAGGTGGGAAGGACCCTTCCTAGTACTTCTGACAGCAGAAGCAGCCATAAGGACTAAAGAGAAGGGGTAGACTTATGCCACTAGAGTGAAGGGACCAGTGGCCCCACCTTCCAGAGAGTGGACTGTGAAACCAGGAGACGATCCTTTGGAACTAATATTTAAAAGATACGTCAGAATAATTCAGGAAAATTAGCAAAATTGGCTGGCAAAGTCTGTAAGAATATTTACTCATGTTGTTGCATACAGTAAAGGACTGGGTAAATTGAATTATCACAACAGAGGCTGGTGGTACTGTGGAGTGTGTTGAAAGTGGCAGCCCTGCGAAAAATCTGATAGGTGATTTCAGGCATATGACAAGCACTGAGCCAAGAGCAAGACTGGATTAGCCTCTATATCTGCTGCCAAGAAGAGTCTAAAACTCTGCTGTTGGTTGCAACCCAATAGGCATTGAGTAGCAGAGATATATGCTATACCAGACCTTGGCTTGTGATAGCTGCCTGGACTCTCCTACTTTGGGTTGTGTTCACCTCCAGCTGTACCTCGGGATCTCAAAATGACTGTTCTAAATGTTACCAACATCTACATATTAGAAGGGCTTCCAGTCTTAGTTAGCACACTCGCATAAATAGGTATTGTTACGATTAGTAAAGTTTAACCACTTGTGACTTGGGAAAAATACAATTGTGGATAGGGAAAACTTGGGAAAAGGAGGAACAAGGGTGGGAGTAGGATGTCCTAAGGGGGAAGAAGGAATATGTTTCACCAAGGAAGGACATAGGGATATATCAGACAGTGGGGGAGTCCAGGATCAATACAAAGAACAACTAGTGAAGGATGTTACATGACAATTAACAAACTGTCTAATTGGTGAAAACAAAGTACCAACTGGGAAAGACAAAAGACCAGTTGGGGAAATCAAAGGATAGTAAGCAGTTATATAATGAATTCAGAGAAGAAATGCAAAAGGAACTAGGATTCTCCACTCTGGGAAAGAATCTATTTGTAGATCTGGTTGAAAGAATAGCCAAAGAACTAAATGTACCTGGCTGTTGGGTATATGGAGGTCCTTTAATGAGTGAAGAATGGCCCTGGAAAGCAATCAGTCTGGATCCTCCTCAACTATTAAAATGGAATCATTCACTCAGCTCAGAGGAAAAGACAAGACCACTGGGCTGAGTCTTGAGTTCTGAAGTAATTTGTACAGAATGCATAAGTCATATAGGGTATGGCGCATGGGTAGGAGAAACACCCCATAAAAGGGTGTACACCTACGATGGCACTCATGGGACCTGGTGGCCTGGAAAACCTCTATGGTACTTATCCAAAAATAATAACAACTGTGCCAAGTCCACTGAGAAAGGAATTTTTAATTGTACTGGAAATAATCCATTTCAGTGGTTAACAAAAATTCTGAAATTTTGGAAAAACCCAGGAAACACTTCTAGGAACTGGTGGAGAGGCCCTGATGGGTTATTTTGGATTTGTGGTAAAAAGGCTTATTCAAAGCTACTTGGTAATTGGGAAGGGAGCTGTACATTAGGGATGATTCAGCCTGGATTTTTTATATTGCCCCTGAAGGAGGGAGTTAGGGATTCCATTGTTTGAGAACTTGAAGAGGGAAAAATGGTCAGAAGTTGGAGGAACTCAAACCTGGGGAGAAGATGAATGGCCCCCAGAAAGAATTATCCAGACATATGGACCATCTAATTGGGCACAAGATGGAAGCTGGGGCTATCGGACACATATTTACATGTTAAACAGAATAATTAGATTGCAGGCAGTAGTAGAATTAATCACTAATCAGACAGCACTTGGCCTCCAGTTGTTGGCTAAGCAGTAAACACAGATGAGGGGGACAATATATCAGAACAGACTGGCTTTAGACTATTTATTAGCAGAAGAAGGAGGCATGTGTCGAAAGTGGAACACTTCTGACTGTTGCCTTAAAATAGATGATAATGGTCAAGCAGTAATGGATCTTGCAAGTGAAATTTGAAAAACTGCACATGTCCCAGTGCAGAAACAGAAGTCTATGTTAGATTCTGGATGGTGGGATAATCTCTTGGGGGTAGCTTGGTGGAAAAAAAGTGGGCTTCTTTTTGTTGTGTTTATTTGCTGGGTTACTCTTTTTACCATGCTTTATACCACGTTTTATAAGACTGATTTCCAGTGCAGTCGAAGGAATGCAGCTAACCAGCATGCCAATAAATCCACAGATGACAACCACAGGCCAGAGTGAGATGGTCCAGAAAATTATAGTGTTGAAGAAATGAGACCAAAAGAACGAACAACAAGACAAGAAATTACAATCAATATTACGTAAATTAGAGCAAAGCTATAGGCTTCAGCAAAAAAAAGTAATAAGAGGAGGTGAATTGCAGGAATTAGTTGGTAAGTTTTGCTACAGCTGGTGTGCATATTTCATTATCTTGCCATATGAATCTGTCATGTATCAAGAAATAATATGTAGACAATATCCAGACATGATGCTTAGCTGTCTAACAAGATACAGTTGGCAATGATAACCTGATGGGAGTCTCCAGACATGGCTGAATATGTCAAAAAAATATAATGAGTAAACTTGAAGAGATTTATATTCTTTGTTTAAAACTAGTATATATACTCACTGTTTTCTGTAGGATTTTATGCCTTTTTTAGAAGGGCATCCAATTCAGCATTGAATTGTATAATAAAAATTATTATCTTTGCTTCAAAGACTTCGTCCTTTTTAATATTCTACCAGTGAATGAGTGATTCTCACAAGCTTTTACAATGAACAAAGATATTACAGATTACTGCCCACATGCTTCAAAAAGAAGCAGTGTTGGGTATCTCTCTTTTCTTAGAATCTGAGCTTTGGAAAGACTTGTGGTAATCTTCTAAAGAAAGCACAGTGTGTCAGCAGTCTCACTTTCCGATGAAAATATATTTTGCTCTGCAGAATTCCATCCTGACACCTAACCCTTTGCTTCCTACCTCCTAGCAAGTCCAAGTGTCTGAAATACTGTGACGTCCTTCACTTCAATGTTCACAGATATCTACAAACAATCTTTCATAAACTTACATTGTATTCCAACACAAGCCCTGCCCTAAGAAATGCCAAGCAATGACAAACTATGACTCATGTGGAAGAGGCAAAAACAATAAGCCTGCACTTGCAGCACTTCCCTTGGAGCTGCAACGTGAAGTGTTAGTACAGGAACTGTTATACATTCAGTAGACCTAACGAAAGGCTTGACTTCTTAAACAGATTCCATAAAGTCTATATGGCTAAAAATTTTGCCTTTTCACACATGCACATACACATATACCCTCTCCTCAACAAATGTTTCAGCCTTAATTTTAGTCATCTGAAAGTTTAGCCTTCAGGCACCCCGTTTGACTTCACTGGACACTCCACAACCAGATTTTTTTATAGACCTTCCCAGTTATTTTCTAACACTTCAGTTTCTCAGGATTTAAAAATATACAGTTCACTTTGGTCCACTTGCTTTTTAACTGTTCTTACTTTCGCCTCCAACAACTGATTGATTACTTGTTTTGTGGCACTGTACTGAAATATTCAGACTCTATATTTTGTATAAAAAAAATATAGGTGTTGATAAGGCCATATAAACCTTTGCACAGATGTACTGCATCAATTCCTTGAGTCCAAACTGAGCAACCTTTTCATCAGTTCAAAACTTGAGATTCAAATACAGTAGAGCAGTCTAATAATACATGAACTTGGAAGTCTACAGATACATCCATTTATGTCAACACAAAGCACAAACCATACAGCGTCTAAGTAACAATGCCTATATCACACTTACTAATTTGACTCTGGTTGGTTGGTTGACTGGTTAGTTGGGAGATTGTAAAGATACATACAACATGTAAGAAATGACTCAGTAATAAAGATGGCAGTTACTAATTTAATACAGTATGAAAAAAAGGGTTTTACTGACTAGAGATAAGGGCACTTCTAAACCAAATGAGACAATACAGGTTACTAGTGGTAGTCAATCTGGTGGAAAGTAGTTCACATTAAACTTAATTTTTCTATTGCAGCATTTCTGAGCTACAATTCTTTAGAAAAATGATCCTAACTCATATTTACAATCAAGCCTCAGTGCCTGTGCCAGGAAAACTCCATCAAGAGACAAAAATCCCTTTATTAATTAGATTAATGCTGTTCATAAGAGAAAAGTCAAGGCATTAAAATATTTCCTTTTTGCATTTAAGTGAAAAAAAAACCAACAACAAACTAATAACATTCAAGTTTGTCAGATAGGCTATTCTTTCACTTGTCCCAGAGCACCTTAAACATCAGCAGCATAATGACAACAAGGTACAATAGTCCGAGACTCTTCAGAAATGAATTAGCAAGTATTGCTTTCTACCTCTTTTCAGGCAACAGTGAATTACGTGTTCAGAGAAGAACATAGTTTATGCATACACATTCAAACACTTGAAGGTCTTTGGTTTCAAAAAACAAGACAATTACTTAGAGAAAAGCCTTTAAAAATTTCAAGGTTTCTTACTTCCTCATAAGAAAACCATAATCAGAGTATTGCATAATGTTTAACCACCTCCACCCAAATTTGCATTTACTAGCAGAGGAGGGACCTCTTTTATATTTAGGCAGAAATTAGGAAATCATTACTTCAGTTCAGGAGGGGTTAAGTGCATACTTCCTTAGAGCAAACAAATAATCTTGGCTTAGTTCATAATAAACAGGAGTTGTGAACAGAAGCCACAAAATCAATGCAATATTTTACAGGAAAAGGATCTTCTAAAAAATCCCAATGTAATTTTTTCCTCCCTAGCTTCAGCATGAATCACACAGTTCCTACACATACAAACCAGTATCAAATATGTGAAAGTTTTAGTCAAAAAACCACAGGTTTGGGGTATACTTGCTAAGCTCAAATGAACTTCAAATGTATATTGATATATACACATTTAAAGGAAAAACACTGTACATTACCATCCTGCATTCTCCAACAAATTCCGTGCAATGGGCTGAGGTACTGAGCAGTTGTAATAACCCATGCCTATGTAGGACCTCCATATCTTGTTCTTGCTTGCAATACTGTATAGAGTTTCAAGGATTTCATTTTCACCTAATTGAAAAGAAATTATGTCAGAAGACAGTAGTTACTTATAATGCAGACAGCTTTTATCTGAAATCCCTTTTACTCTTGGTAAAACAAATGCAACATCGGTGATGCAAATATGAAGAGCAGCAGACTAAGGTTCAAATTAAGAATAGTCAATATAAAATAACCTGGTTAAATATTCTAGGAAAGATTAAATTCTGCCAAAACACTTGGAAAATGCAAGAACTGAATAACAGCAGGGTTACAACCAACATGGAAACAATAATGAGAAAAACAGCTGCAGGCAAACAACTTACAAAGCCCTTAGCATTGTGCTACTGCAATATACATTCTGGGCCTCTTACACTTGCATTTAAATGTATCTCAGAAAGCACCTTTTATTAGCTAAACTTTGCAGAATCAGCACCAGATGAAGCCACAGACATTCAAAACGATGATTTAGTGTTTATAACAGAACTGTATTTGTACAAACTGGGCTCACAACAAGCATCCAGAGCTAAGTTCTTAGTGCTAAAGAACCTTTTTTTTTTGGTATTTTCCCTGAATACTGATATATGGAACAGTTCTTTTCATTCAATTTTAGTATGCTTCACAAAGTATTTCTAGCTTAAGAAATTCCATTTTAAAGTAACTTTTAAAGGAGTCCATCAGTCTAGTTTGAAGATATTACAAAAGGATGCTTTTGAAATGTTCATATGCCAAGTATTTGCACACACTCTCTCCTCTAAGTATACTTTAGTCATTGGTCTTGCTTCTACTTATTTCTCTGTGTCCTGAAGACTGCAAAAATAACATTTGACCTGTTCCTAGTAGTCAATGAAATAAACTATCCAACATCTGCCAAAGGGAAAAAAATTGCAAAATATTTCAGTACTTGAGGATGTAGAAAGATGGGTCAGCTGGCTGCCTGAGACTGGGCAGAGAGACAGTCCTGCCCAATCTAACTGACCTGTGTGGAACCGGACACCCACCCTCCTAGGTGAGGTGATTAGATATTCCTCCCCATCCCCCACAATCTGACCCTGGAAATGCTATACTATGACAACTGCATTGAATTCTGTTCATTCTGCACTGCAGCCAGAACGGCAGACTTTGGAATATAAGGCTACAAATGAACAAAGCAAAATAGCTTAGACCCTGGCTATCTCAAAACCAATTTTCATTCTCTAAGTTACCCCAGCAAAAGAGATCAAGTCAAAACAGATAATGCTCTGAAACATGGTGACAAATAAGTCTCTAGGTTTTGAATAACTTTTTTTCTGCTGCTGTAAGAAAGGATATTATAACTTTAACTTAAAATCTTGTCTCTCTTCCTTTTAGTCAAAGTGCTACTACTGCATTCCTTGTATAAAGATTAATTTTTTAAAAAGTACTCTGGTTGTCCATTAAGTCCTTCCACAGTCACATAATACTTTGCACAAAGTTATTTTTTTACTAATCTTCAGTTCTCACTTCAAGGTTGATTTCTTCTCTACCTTCTATTTAATATTACTGTTATAACCACTGTTATAATAGGATTAATTTCTTGTTTTCAATAAATTGCATTTTTTTTCCTAGAGACTCAAGAGTACTGTGTTTATCATACCTGAACCTGGCAAGATCCAGGGTAGTTTCTACGGTGTAGTGAGCAGCTCACTTTCCCATACTCCTCCCACTCAGTTTATTGCAGACAGTGGCCCTTGTTTGTTTATTTTACACAAGAGTTTCAACACTGCAGGTAACTTCCCCTACCACTTGTAAGCCAGAAGTCTGATGAAAGATAGTTTGGGTGCCATTCAAGAGGGAGGCTTACTCTTACAGAATTCAAACATCAACAAGTTTTAGTAAAAAATGTAGCGAACTTGCTCATTCTCCAAACGCAGCTGAAGCCAGGCTATCACTTAAGTTGCTTGCTACCTCAATGTCACACAGAAAAATGCATTGAGAGTGTGATCTCTGCAATAAATTCATAACACAAATATTGTACTATGCACCAAGTAACATTTATTTTGCTTGCCTAACTGGATGTTTCTTCTACAGAGTAATTTCTCAGTAAATATAGCTAACAACTACCACACGAAGACACTGAACTTGTGCTGGAAGTCTCTGAAATAATACCCCTGTTTCCAAACTGATTCAAAACACAAGGCCAAAAGCCTAGCAAGGCTGTGAGCAGCTTATGTAGCAATTAAACTTGAGAGTAGAACTACATCCCACCTAGAAGAGCTGTTCTGACTGACCCCAATGCTGAATATACCTTTAGTCATTACATTTTTATCAGCTATCTGTGAAGACAGTTGCACTTCTAATTTTAACCAGGGTGGTGGAATGCTGAAGAGCATACTCCCTCTTCTGCTCTGCCTCATTTGCCTTTGTAGTGAGCAAAGGAGTAAGGTAACAACAGTAGCACAATTCAAATACCCCCTCCCACATTTGGCTTGCTTCTTGGGAGAGCCCTAGGATGAACACTCCTCCCAGATATCCTACACTGGCTTGAAGTAGTTCATTACAGTTTGTTTTAGGAAAATAACAGATAAGGAACTGCATTCCTAAGTAATGGAAGCCAATAGCCCCTGATTTGTCTGTATAGTCTGTCTTAACAAAGACCAAATGGAAGTCTATCTAGATTTGTCACAATTTAATTTTCACAGTCAGTGCTTACTATACAGAAATATGGATCAGAATTCAAGTAAAACTAATGCAGACTGAGGTGCAGGAAAATAATACATATAAAGAGGTCCAAGGACCAGAGAACAAGAGAAGGAAACCTTTCTTAAGAGCATCCCCGGCACTGACAAGAGGAACGGAGGAGACACAGCCAAGCTCTTCACAGTGGTGTGGGGCAGGAGAGTAAGAGACAGTGGCAATGGAGAGTCATGCTGGGGACAAGGAGAAGCCTTTCCTACAAGGACAATCCAGTGGTGAAGCAAACTCTCCATGCTTGGCTATTTAATATCCCAACTAAATGAAGCCTTCAGCAGGCTGGTCTGAACCCATAGCTTACCATGCTCTGGGCAGGGGCTGGATATCTCTCCAGGTCCCCAATAGCCTGAACAAAATCCTATTGCTGTCAGTAGCTGTATTTCCTACTCCATCAAGCCTAGTTATAAGTGTGTTCCCACAATATTGTTTGTGAAAGGGGTTTAACACTGTATGGGTCTAAAAGCAGAATGCTAACCATAAGAGTGATCTTATGTACGCTTAAAAATTAATTTTCAAATTCAAAAAGGAATCAGTGTTTATGGCTTGGTCAACAACGGTGCCACTAAATCCAGAAAACTACACAGACTTTTCCTGCTGTATAAAGTATAGACCCAGGAGCATGCATAGCAGAAACAAGAGTATTCAATGTAATACATAAAAATTTATTTATTTATTTAAAGGTAAAATATGAAGACTAGGATTTCAGCAAATTTCAATGCATGTGGTTGAAAAAATACAGCTTGCAAGGTGCTATCTTAGATTTTTTTTTTCAAATTCTCCCCAGCAACAAGTGAAATAAAGAAGCAATATCCAAAATGGGGAAATAAAACAGAATTTTAAAAAGTGGATACTGTTAAGAAATGGTTGGAAACTCACCATCACATTCAGCTGTTTGTTTCCAGTTTTCTAGGTCAACGTGGTGCATACACCTTTGCCTTGAATTCATTTTATTGAGTGTCGACCATGAATTCGTAAAGAATGTTGTTGGGCAAAAAAAAAAATAAAATTGCCAGCTCAGTCACTGCAGTTGATCTTTATTCCCCTCACCAACACATTAGGTAATAGGATCAAAGACAGTACCCAGAATAAAGTTCAAAGACCTTGCAGTACTGCTATCTTAGAATTGCAGACAGAAAATTCACTAAGGCTCCCAACAGCAGTTCTGTGAGGACACTTCATGACTGTTGCACTCACACATAGAAAAGGCAAAACACATAAAAAACATAGCAAGGAGGAGTGAATTACCAGGTTACAAAACAATTATCCTGCTATTCCTGCTACTGTTTTAGTGTTTAGCACAAAAGATTTGACTTGAATTTCCAAGATACCTACAAAATAATATGGTACCCAAAAGAGAGAGAAGTCAAGAGAGAATGAGTTATAAAACTTAAAACACAATGGGGAGCAGGCTATTTGTCTGACCCACTTTTGTTCACATTACATTAGGTCTTAAAAAAATCCATCTAGCACCTGAGATGAAGTAAGCAAGATCTTCAGAACAGGTTATATAGGAAAAAGAGGGTTAATTTATTTCTCTTGCTTTAACAATTAATTTGATCTCTGTTAAAAAAAAAGATTATATTGAAGCAGAACAGTTTGAAAACAATGTCATAAACATCATAATGCTACAGGACAGCACAATAAAAGTATCTGTTTCAAGTGCAGAGCCCAACTAACAACTTCCCAAGAGGTAGGCAGAAAGCCAACACCATCTGCTGCCTTTCCTCCTCTTTTCAGTCAGGCCACCTGCACTCATTCAGCCTGCCTGAGCAGTAAAGTCAGCCTCAGGATACTTCGGGGAGCAGCAAGCAGGCAGGGGCTGAGGGCCAGCAACATGCCTGTCCTCCATCCTACACCCGAACGCTGCTGCTTTTGGGAAGAGAAGCAGTAGAACATGCTGTGAGGAACAAAGTGGCAGATTCCTGCACAACCTCCCTTTGACAACACTCTGGAAGATAACTACCCCTGTTATGGCCATCCAAAGCACACAGCATGGACTCCAGAAGAAGGGAATTTGAAATAACTAAATCAGCTCTAAAACAGATGTTTAGTCTTGAAAAAGCTGAATGAACAGAAGAGACATGCTGCAATACATTTTCTCTGAACAATATCTGCAGAAAAAGCTGACTGTAGAAAAGCACCCCTTTCATAACTGGTTGAGGTACAGTTATGTTTACTGTTGCAGTTTACTGTTAGGGCAATCAGATATTGTGCTGTTTCACGCCTACTGGCTTTCAGTCACATACTCAGGTGGTTTTACAACACCCATAGCAGACACCTTGAAAATGGTGGGGTTTTTTGGTCAGAACAGAGACATAGATATTGCCGTCATATTACAATCTATTTCAAACGCTTCTTAGCTATCTTTCCTTCTCACTGACCATGTCTGTATGAGAAGAATTCTAACAATACAAGAACACTAATAAATATTTAACAAGTGTTTCTAGTGTAGATGTACTTGTACCAGCAAAACTTGACATTTAGCAAAATGGCTTTTTTCATTCACACAGAAGCAAAGTAAATGACGACTTAGGGGTAGAGGCTTTCCCTCTCAGTGCATTATGCCCTTCAAGGAAGTAATGAAGCTTGATTATTCCACTGAGGAGTAGAGCAGAGCTTAAATGTCTACAGAAGACAACATGTGTACAAAAAGATTGTGCTTCTACTATAATCAGAGGTTTTAGTTTTGAGCAGTGGAATATGTCATATCACTTGAAACAGCTCTTTAATCTAAGCTGCACACACAGGATTTTTGTGTCAGCTATTGCATACACATAACCAACTGATTTTGTCTTTTAGACAACTTGTTACACTTACCATGGGAAGAATCTGTAATGCAAACCAACCTTTCCTACTGCCACGCCTAATAAAAATTTGCAGATATGCATATACATACACATCACTGAGGGGCATGGTTTAGTATTTGATAGGAATGGTTGGACTTGATTTGGTGGGTCTCTTCCAACCTGGTGATTCTATGATTCTATGATCAAATGTATACATCTCTGAAAAGGCCTAAAGCTATGAAAGTCTTAAAAAACCCAGAAATATAACCACAGAGACCTATGAAAGCCATAAATACTCTTTATGACGTGTGCATGATTTTCTCAGATTGCATATAAATTCTAGTAGTAAGCACTGAATTCAACAAGACTTCAGTGGAAGCTCAACTGTGTTTTCTCATACAGAAGACTAGCTTGAGCATTGACTATTTGTACAGCTGCACTCTAACCTGTGGAATCACTATGGTTGTGGTTTTTTATTGAAGTTACAGAGAAGTGGAAGTGTGTATTTTAACCACTAGGAACTGCCATATTAGATATTTTATAACGGCTCAAGTTGGACAATACAATTTGCATCACCTTGCACAGTTCTCTCATTGCATGCATGTTTGGGAAAATGTGGGAGCAATGGGAGCAAAATTGTCATCATACATAGGAAAAGAATGCATTTAAAAACTAATACAGTTCTCGTGACACTTTCCCAGTTTTACTATTTCACTTTAATATATGTGATATGACAGAAATAACATGCCATACTCACATAAGAAATCCCACCCTGCTGATCAGAAAAACAGCATTCTCGCTCATGGTACATTAAGGAGGAAGCAAGTTTTATTCAGACTACAGTGTCCTAGGCGCAAGATGTTCAATGCGAGTTGTGCAACCTTAAGCTGAGGCTTTTAACTTTTCTTTTAGAAGCTGTTAAATTTTCTCCTATGAATACAGTGGAAACTTATTGACAAAACAATACACATTAAATTACAAAAGACAGTTCATTGCACTGGCTGCAGAAGAAAACCAGTAGCATGCAGAAAAGTTTTCTGTACTTCACCCAAGCTTCTCTTTTGAAAACTCACTGTTGCATGCCATGCAATGTGTGATTCTGTACCACAATCACATTCAAAGTTTACTCTCATGGAACAAGAGCAGCATAGCAAGTGGAGCAAAATGCCAACAAACTGAACACACTGTTAGCTAATGAGCTCCTCCTGCACAGGCAGAACTTGCATACACCACGGCACCACTAATGCCCAGCAATATAGATGTCCACTTCAAAATTGCTATGCAAATGCACATGAAAACACATAAAAGTGCATTAAGATTTTGACTTAGGGTGACATAACAGTTTAGTTTTCAGTCATGTATAATTGTTTTAATACCCAACTGTACTGTATCAGTTTTAGATGTTTTAGTAACATAAAACTGCATAGAAGCATTAAATGCAAAATAAAGATAATAACAAAAAAAAGAAAGAAGAAAGGTCTTTAAGAAATAGTTATTAGTGATAATCTGTATTTAATTCCCTTCACAGACCTAAAAATATAATTATCTGATTAGTAGTTTCCTATGAGGAAACGTGAAAAATCACCATCTGTCAGGTAGAACCCAGATTAAAGTACATTAATCACAGCAAAACATGCCAAGTAATACTTTCAACAACTACACAGACAGAAGGTGATTAAATTCCAATTCTCTACCTCCCTCTCCCCATTTTAATAGGATGGGGAGTTACCAACAACTAAAATACCATTGTACCAATAAAACTTTTAGAAGGAGAGACTTTCAGCCAGTGCTGTATCTCCTGGCTAGAATCTGTATTTTCAGGCCCTGGTTTTCCTGGCTGTTCACTGTGGTGCTGCCTCGCCTGTGATGTCATCTCAGAGCAACCAGACTGAACTGGCTGGGAACCTCACCAGAGCTCAGGGCCTGGAGTTTACATTCAAATTACAGCACATGGATGAGCAAGAGGAAAAAAGCCAGTGAGATGAATCAAATTTTCTACAGATCAGGCAAAGAATCTTAACGCAAATATGAAGTTAATACTGATGTAATCGACTGTACTATCTGAACAGCCAGAGTTTTGTTACTATCAGCAGAATTGTTCATCTAGGTCCATTCATGTTTCTTTCACTCACAGGATTAATACTACAATGTTCACAGATATCTATCAAGACTACTGTTACACAGATGGAAATGCGCTGTGATGGCTAGCTTTTAAAAATGTTAATACAAAAATGGATCAAATCACATCAGAATTTCTTTGCCAAATTATTGCAGTGCCACAGCTGCTGGCTCAGAGGTTTTGTGTTAGTCTTATTGAAATACTCAGGTTATTATTGATGACCGGACAACAACAAAGACGCTGCAGGAACAGAAGAGCCAACAAAAGACGGCAGCACCTCTGAAACCACAGCAGACACTACAGCAAAGACTTTTTCAACACACTTTTCCCTCTGTAGGGGATGTCTGGAGAAAGTGAAAGCACAGTACCACTCAAGCTCAAAAGTGGTGTTTACAGGAATACCTCACAAATTTTCCAGCATGAGGGCTAGATACGGAGCAGTTGAACTATATCACCAAGTTAGCCTATAAGCATTAAAGGGGGGCTGCTGCCAAAATCTTGCCCCACGCTCTGCTTTGTCGCGGAGGTGAGCTTGTGACACCCAGGGGCAGTATCCAGCCTTTTGGAGCAGAGACAAGGGAAAAGGGGAAAGGGGTGGAAGAGGCAAGGCAAAGGGAAAAGGGGAAAGGGGTGGGAGAGGAAAGGAAAGGGTAAAAAAAGAAAGGGAAAAGAAAGAGAAGATAAAGGGAAGGAAAAGGGGGGAAATGAAAGGGAATAACTGAAAGCAAAGGGAAAAGTAAAGAAAAGGCAAAGGGGGGCAGAGAGGGAAATGAAAGGATGGGCGCAGAGAGGAGAGGGAGCAGAGAGGAGAGGGGTCGAGCCCGTCGGCCCCGCGGTCACTTACAGACATGGTCCTCCATCCTGAGCGGCCTCCGCAGGCGGATGCTGGCCGGGACAGTTTTCTCGATGAGCTCCTCGACGCTCTGCAAAGAACGGGAAAGCGCGACGCCGTCAGCCCGCTGCGGGGAGGGTGGAGGGGCGGGGGAGTCCGGTCCCCTCGGCCCCGTCCCCCCGCGGGCACCCACCTGCACGCCGAGGGCTCGCAGCATCTCGCCCTTGTCGCGCTCGCCGGGCCCGATGTGCCGCCGCGAGAAGTCATCGTGCCGCGGCAGCAGCCGCTCGACGCCCCTCCGCGGCGCGCCGCCCGCCCAGCGCCGCCGCCCGACGCCCC
>WAAB01017766.1:14165-38693 GCA_013389865.1 Piaya cayana
CCGCCTCGCGGCCCCCCCGGGCCGGCCCCACACCGCCCCCTCCTCCCGCGGGCGGGACCGCCGGCCCCCTGGGCCCTGGGGCGGGGAGCGGCCCGGAACGGGACCCTGGAGACCGCCGAGAGCGGCGCGGCTGCCGCCGGCACGCGGCTCTGAACAAAGCGCAGCGGCGTCGGGGCCGCTCCTGTGCACCGACGTCTAAACAGAGTGACAGTGAGAAAGATGAAAGGTAAAAAAGAAAAATAAAAGTGTATTCCCTACGGTTATTTGCATCAACGTCGAGGAGGTGCGTTTGCTTCGAGGTCGAGGACGCTTCTTTGCACCAACGTTTAAATAGAGTGACAATGAGAAACACAAAAGGTAAAATGAAAGATAAAAGTATATTCCCAATGTTTATTTGCATAAACGTTGAAGATACGTGTTGGTGTCAATGTTTAAATAGAGTGACAATGAGAAACACAAAAGGTAAAATGAAAGATAAAAGTATATTCCCAATGTTTACTTGCGTCAACACCAAGGATGGGTGTTTAGAATCATAGAACCATCAGGTTGAAGAAAGATAAAATGAAAGATAAGAATATATTCCCAATGTTTCTTTGCATCAACGTCGAGGATGTTTCTTTGCATTAACGTTTATATAGAGTGAGAATGAGAAAGATGAAAGGTAAAAAGAAACATAAAAGTATATTCCCAATGTTTATTTGCATAAACGTTGAAGATACGTGTTGGTGTCAATGTTTAAATAGAGTGACAATGAGAAACACAAAAGGTAAAATGAAAGATAAAAGTATATTCCCAATGTTTACTTGCGTCAACACCAAGGATGGGTGTTTAGAATCATAGAACCATCAGGTTGGAGAAGACCCACCAGATCATCGAGTCCAACCATTCCTATCAAACACTAAACCATGCCCCTCAGGACCTCATCTACTCGTGCCTTAAACATCTCCAGGCATGGTGACTCAACCACCTCCCTGGGCAGCCTGTTACAGCACCCAATGACCCTTTTGCATCAATGTCGAGGATGTGTGCTTGCATCAACGTTTAAATAGAGTGACAATGAGAAAGGTGAAAGGTAAAATGAAATATAAAAATATATTCCTGACATTTCTTTGCATCAACATTGAGGAAGTGTCTTTGCATCAACATTTAAATAGAATGACAAGGAGAAAGATGAAAGATAAAATGAAAGCTAAAAGTATATTCCCAGAATGCACATTGATTTAATGTTAATTGTATCACTGCGCTTACTGCCTGTCTTCTGGGCTTAAGGAGAAAATTAATTGCTAATTCCACACCTAAAAATAACTTTGCTGTGCACCAAAGTTCTCTGTTTCTGCAGAAAACATGGACTTACTCCTCTGAAATATTTACACTCCCACAACTTATTCCAGCGTTCATTCAGAGCAATGACTTATTTCCCCAGTTTCCAAGCAAGAGACCCGCAACTTATACACAAAGCTGAGCTGAAGCTGACTTCAAACAACAGAGGTGTTTGTTGAGAGGGTTAGTTATATAAACCCCATACTGACTTTAACAGATTGCTACTCAGAGGTAATCATATTTCACTTTTCACATCTATCATTTGTTTCTTTATGAAGGAAATTAAAACTTTGTTATGACTTTTTAACGACATAATATAACAAGACTGAATAGAGATATTGGAAAAAGACATTAAAACCACAATAGTAACAAATTATTTCCTGTTATTTCTACCTGTTATGGATTTCTACCTAAATCAATTTCTTTTTAAAGCACTTCCAAAGCTTTACAAAACAATTTGCAGATTTTTGTCCAAATGTTCTTGCAGAACTTGTCCAAACAATACGTGTTCCTTTAAAAAGTAATCAGTTTTCTCTGACAGATAATATTGAGATGATATTTCGTACAAAATAAACCATTACAGTCACCTCGCCTGAAGCTCTAATGTCATTTAAATTGTTTCTTCAGTGTGGAACAAGAGTATTATTTTTGCCTGTAGTGCTATAGGAATTGAGGTCTGAAGGGAAGACAGAAGCATCCCAAACCTCCCTAACTGTGTGTTTTCTATCCATATTGCTGGTTCTTCCAGAACTAAACCCAGTTTTGGTTCCATTTGAAAACTGTGATTGAGAGGAAGGAGACTGGAGAAATGTACCAGTGAGCAGGGTGGTAGTGTCAAGGCATGCCTGCTTCATCTGGGGAGTACCACATCTGGAGTGGTTTAATGAACCATTCTACATCTTTCTCCTTCAGAAACTCAGCACGGATTTCATGGACTACGTGCAATCGCTGTGGCAGGGATAAAAACCTGGTTTATGTGCTTGACCAGTTACCCAGGTCTCTAGATGCCTTCTGAAAACTGGATTATGACCTTAACAAACAAAACAGAAATCTTGAACAAGAGATTTAACAGAAAACAAAGATTTGATGTCAAATGTGAACAACACCTTGCTATCCAACAAAACCTAGATAACCTTGTAGTTTCAAATAAATCTATCACTTTGAAGCACATATCCAATGAAGCAATCTGTTTCGTTCATGTACATCGACAAAAGGAGGGTGGTTCCCTGGAGGAGAAGACAAAATAGCAAGCTAGTGTCTTGCTATTAAAGCTGTTAGCTGAGAGCTCAGAGATGTGGTGTCTTGGCCTAGTGAACTGATGTCCCACTAGTTACTCTGTAGCTGCTAGGGATGTCAGTTTTGTTAGTGCACAGAACTATTAAGAGGAATGACCTAAAAATTAAAATTGCACAGTGTATGTGCTCCTTTTAACACTGTTACTTTTTGGCTTTACTTGAATGACATAATTGCAGTCGTGTTCATAACTGCAGGTTCATGGCTGTTGTTGGAACTATCATTTTTTTCTCCTTATAAATCATGAAATATCACAAGAAAATTGCACTGTATTCTTTTTAGGTGCACTTCAGTTCCCTCCTGTCACCCTAAGCTGCAAGTCTATTCCAGCTGATAGGCTTCTGCACCACTGTATCAGAGAAAGTAAAGACTGGGTTAAGTCTACAGTATAATCTGTAACAACAGCTGATTCCTGATACTGGCCAATTACTGTTGCCTAAGCAGGAAAACAAAACTAGTTCAAATAAGAGGTAATGATAGCACTCCGCAGTATTTCTACTGCCATTTAGCATACTGGAATTTCTGCATTTAGGAGTTCTCAATATGCCTTTTTCCTAGTTTTGTTCATCTGCCAGCTGAACCCATGTAAGCTGTTAGCGGAATAAGTGTAACGCTTTATTATTCACTTGCTACCCTCTTTCTCCATCTCCTATTCCTTAAAGTCATGAAAAGCACTCATAATGTTAAGGACATTGCACCAAGTAGAACAAAATAATTCATGTGGTTATCAGTACAGACTGAGTCCAGTGTATGCTGACTTCTGTCCTGATGAAAAATTCTTTCTGTAGAAATTCCTCATCAGAAAGAAAGGTTTTAGCAGGTTAAACTACTACCTGTGCTGCCTTTTCTACCAATATTACTAACCATCACCAGTGTTTTCAGAAGTCTCTACCAGATCATGCGAGGAATACTTACCAAACTGTCTCTTGATAGCCAGGCTTATCCTAAGTGTCAATCCAGATAAAGGACATCATCATTAACACTTTACATTTCTTATAATGAAGTAGTATTAATATGCAGGGACACAAGAAGCACAATGCGTTTCTTTCAGTTTAGCTATATATAATTCAATACTGAAGATCATCTGAATTTCTACTGATAATGATCTGGAGGTTTTTCTACTTTATATATATGTATATTTTCCCGTTACTGATCCTTAAATATATAAATGAAAACAGATTGCATAAATATTTTAATGCATATTTTATACCTATGCTGCTTATCAAATAGATTATTTTAGTCATTAGAGAATAAAAGTTAAAACACACATTTGTTCCTTCTTTTGGGTTTGTACTGTTTAAGACATCTTTATCGAATATTTTCTTTTAATGAAAAGTTTAACCTGTAGCATAATTCTTTGCTTAAAATAAGATTTGAAAAGCACTATACCTGCTGTTACATAAAGAACAATACAGATGTTTACCTAATATATCAAGCCAAGAATTACTTAACTTCATTCCTAAACTTACCATTTAAGTGAAGCAGTAATATATCCTGTCTCTTTCACATGCAGTTATCAATTGATACTAGTTGGAGGGAATTTACTCAGTGAGGGTTGAATTGTGCCACCTGTTAGGTTTTTTTCAATCCCTTTACACCAGCAAACTTTAAGAGCACAATGGGTTGCATGTACCCAGGAAACAGTTTTCACGTCGCTGAACTCGATAGAATAGTTTTGTGATGTGTTCTTTTGATACCGAAGCATCAAAGTATGCAGTAGGATAGACAATTCATGTTGAGGGCAGATAGCCACTCAACAACATATTCCTGAATCCATAATAGCACTCAGAACCTTATTGCAGTCCCCTTTGCCAAAGGAATCAGGAGCCTTTTTTTTTGCAGTCTTCACCCATTGCTATTCTTTCACTGACCACACATGGATCATAGAACAAAATATACATTAGTATATAAGATAAGATGTTTGATCTGGTAGATTTCTCATGGATAATAATGGTTTGGATTTAGGGCTGCTCTCCTATCAAAGATATAGCAAAGGCATTTACAGAGCATCAGACTTCTCATTGGCTAATTATGATTTCATAGTCCATTACATAGTTCTTCTACTTGTGGTTACTATTGTAGCTAAATTGCTAATTTTCCCAGGTGCTTGCTAACTTTCCCAGACACTAGCAGGTACACTATCTTTAGATTCCCATGGTGTCTTGGCATACTAAAATGCTTCTAAGGTGTCTTGCTCTTCTACTTGTTACAATGTTTGACTACACATTATAAGGTACAGCCTTACTACACAGGGAAGCTATTTAGGGAAGCTATTTATTAGTTTTCCCATATTCCAGCGAGCTACGGCCTTGCTGATGTAACCATTCCTCCACAGATAGTCACCGAGTGATACAGTCCTGTTTGTTCTGAACTCAGAAATATCACTGCACCTTGATAAGCGCTAACATTCCATGTAATTTCAGCTCTTGTTTATTTTCAGTTATTTAATAAACTGGATTGACTGTGCTTGTTCCCTAGGAAGTGTATTTACTCACATACATACCAGTACCTTCAGTATCTTCCGGATGCAGCTTTCATTTTCATTGTGTTGGAAATACAGTCCTTAACAAATCTGTTATGTTCCACACTTGCTGAGTCAATAGAGCAGACGCAGAATATTCTACAACTCCATATCATAAATCATAAAGTATATTTCATATCTGAAAGGCATAATAGTTAAATATTGGCACAACAATTCGTGTAGAATAATATGCATTTCTCCTCTGCAAAACGAATGTAGCAATCAAAACTATTTAGGTTCTGTGTACATTTCTTGGATATATGTATAATGATGGATGCCTTTCCTATTATGCTTAACTATATAAATATAGTTTTCCTTAACAAATACATTACTAGTATGATTTTTTGGCAAGGGAGAATGACACAGACGGCTCTGATAAGTACAAGACAGTGAAGAAAGGAAGGAAAGGAGAAGCTGTTAAACAGATACTTCATAATTTAGAAGACACGTGGAAGGCAGGAACATCTAAGTATCTTTAAATGTTAACCTTGGAGAAAAGTCCTTCCAACCCCATTTCTCATGGGGGCAAATGGCTGAAGAAGGCAAGTGTCTGGAGATTTGTAAGGTACCAAGTGTTGTCAGTGTGGTTTTTCTGTTTCCCTCAGATCAGGTACTCCAGGAGTAAAAGGTGACCCTGCAGCAGGAAAGGTCATCCCTGGCAAGGCATGGTCACAGCAGGGTGAGCCAAGTGCCAAGTGCCATCCATTGACAGTCCCAGGTAGTTAAATCAAGTCCATCCAAGGACCCCAGACAAGACCAAAGGAAGATGAGACCAGAGAAGGGACTAGAGACAAGGTTTCAGCTCAAATACAAAGTCTCTTTTAGCACACAGAGCTGGAGATAGTGGACGATGAACATCTAAGGCGTTCATCTAGGAGATGAGCTAGCTATCATGTATGTGTGAGGTCCATCCAAGCAGGGCCAGACTGGTCTGGTGACCAGCGCTCGCAAGATAGCTGAGGGCCTGAGGCTGAGGTGAGATGGAGACTCTGTGTTCATAGGCAATGTATGGGTGCCCTAGGTGAGGCTGGCCAGTGCCAGTAGGACCTACAGGTGCACTTTGGTCCCTGATACTCTCCTCTAACAACTGAAACAACTGGCTATGTAGGGACTTTCTGTAGACTGGCTTTGCCCACAGGCTTTTAGATTGTTTTACAAACTCCTGAATTAATCCAATCTTCTGTCTAAAAGTGTCTTACCCCTTCAACATGAGTTAAACCTTTTTTCCTACTCCACTTCCTTTTATATTTGGAGTTAGGGATATCCAGAGAAGATATAATGTGAATTAACTCCAAACACCACTGCTTTGTTCTCCATCTGCCATCTCGCTCCCTCATGCTGTGACTAACTAAACTGTCAGACATCTCTGTGACAGAGAGCCAAGCAGGGCAGCTGCTGCTGCTACTGCGCCTCCATTACATACATCTCTCCTTCCTGAAAATTGCAATCAAATATGTGTTTGTTTCCCCCCCGTCTCTCATTGCCATTTCTAATAGATATATTTGTCAAAATGTACTGTTAATTCTCACAAACACCTAGCACTGTCCTCTATAAACCTCCCAAAGGAGAAGGCCAGGAGAGTTTATTTTGTACAAAGTCAGAATTATTTGTTGCTGAGTGGGTGATTTTCTAGTCTTTCTTTTTTTCTCTGGCTCTTTTTTAACTTCGTTCAAAGGTAAACTTGATAGACCTTGAATGCAAATTCAGTTATTTAATATTGGATACATTAAACATCTTATCATGTTAATTGTGTCCATTGGCTTTTAAATACTGAATGTGGCTATATGATTAGAGCATTGCCTATGCAAATACTGTATATCAGTACATGTTATCTATTATGAATACGTATGTAGTAGACATTGCACTGCAAGAATGTCTCTTGCCCAATCTAGTTTTATTAGGCAATAAAAAAGTTCTCTCTGGCACAGAGGGAACTGTATACTGTTGACCCTAACAGGTGTATAATGACGACAAGGTACTGAGATATTCTTTGGGAAATAAACATCTGACATCTCTTATTCTTATCTAGGAGTTAAAGACATTATGCAACAGGGTATGTGGATTTTGAAAATTCAGGAAGTCTAAAAGGTTGTTTTTCAGAAGCTTGCTCTTGCCCTGACCCAGGTGTAGGACCTTGCACTTGGCCTTGTTAAACTGCATGAGGTTCATACAGGCCCACCTCTCTAGCTTGTCCAGGTCCCTCTGGATGGCATCCCATCCTTCTGGTGTGACAACTACACCACTCAGCTTGGTGTCATCTGCAAACTTGCCAAGGGTGCACTTGATCTTGCTGTCTATATCATTGATGAAAATATTTAACAGCACTGGTCCCAGAAATTCCTGCGTTCTTGATATATATCTGCAACTGATTAGATATTTTAGTATCTGATATTTTGCACATTCCTAATGAATATGGCTAGGTGGGCTCTTAAACATAGACCAAGACTGAATCAGCACTAAAGAATCTGGCTCCCAAATCAAAACCAAATAAATACCTTAATGTTACATAATGTCTTAGTTAACATGTAACTTGGAAAAAACTTGAAATGTTGCAATGCCTTAGTTCTGCTATTAGGTATCTTTTTACTAATGCTGTTAAAAAAATTGAAAGTAAAAGTACCTAAACACAAGCTTTAAAAATTATCAGTTCACATATACTTACTAGAGGCTTCTTAGAACTCAGCCGTATCTTCTGTAAACTTTCCAGTTACAGTAAACATGCTTCATCGTGGGATGGTGTGATCTGACCGTGGCTTACTGTCCACTTCTGCTCCCTGAATCTCGCAGGGTTTGCACATCATTTGTACAGTCATGATTCTGCAGCTCTGGCCAAAGAACCATGCAACAGAGTAGTGCTGCATTAACATACCTCATACCTTAAAGAGGACTCCTTAACATGATAATGAACCTCAGCTGATTCAGAAATTTGTATTTAGTACAGTACAGTAAGGCAAAATCCTGAGTCAGGTGGAGAAGGAACAATGCTCAGACTTTGGGAAACAGCTGGAAAAGTAGACTGCAGCAAGACGCTGAAAAATGCAGTTTGGGATATCTATAGACCAGTAGATAGGAAATCCTTGTCACTGTCAGTATGGTTTTTGTGGGAGAAGGTGATAGAACAAGTGATGCTAAGAGCAGAGATCAAGACAGGACTAACCAGTGGTGAAGAATAATGAGAAAAGAACTCAGAGGAAGTTAGGAATAATAGTAACTGTAGCAATGAACAAAACAAACAAACAAACAAAAAGAAAAAAAAATAACTGCCTATTTGCTAAATAAGGGTTGTGTCCTAGAGAGACAACAATGACTTTAAATTTACTAAAAATACATTATAATACATATATCTAGGGACTAGATTAAATATGAAAAGGAAATACTAAATCTTTAATTATTTTCAGCACTTTATTTTGTTTGAATGTAAAATATCGAATGTCGTTCATAATCTGTAATTAAAATAGCATGGCAATGCTATTCCCGCAATGATGTGGGAAGCTGAGAAATCCCAGAGGCTATTAACAATTCCTTTCTTGTACTTTAACATGAACATGACATAGAAAGGATGCACTATCTCATACAATTTTCTCATTACAGCCAGTCTTTCAATGAATGACATGGCAAAATGTCAGGTAGTAGATGAACCAAAGAAAGAGGATATTGAATGTCCATAGCAGCAGTATCTGAAAATTATATTGCTTCACATTGCACCTTCCCTTGTAGAACACTATACCCGTTACCTATTGATTACTCTGAAATGTGTATCTTGATTTTCCAATGGACACAAAGTTAATTAAGAACAGTCTGTTAATTTATTATGGTAATGATGATAACGTTAGAGATCACCGTCTTCTAACAGTGCTAATATATTAGCTTGCCTAAGTGCAAATATTTGAAATATATCTCCTCTGTGCTCACATTTACCAGTTGCAAAATGGCATTATGCAACTCTGTCTTTGGCAATCTTTTTAAAAAGCTGAAATAAATAGTATGATCAACTCACCTTTACTTTCTACTCAATTAAGGTTAACATCAACCAGAAAGAGGGTCTCTGAAAATTTTGCGGAGGGAAAGAGCACAACCGCACTTACTTGTCTGAGTAATAACTGCATTCTAGAACAATGTGTTGCCACACTAACCTCTCCCATGTGATTATAAGGGGCTTCCAGAAGTGAGAAAAAATGTAATCCTTACTGCTTCAACAGAACACTTGCTCTCTGTTGATCAACATCAATTCCACGATATAATTAAAAGATGGAAATATGTCTTTCCAAAAAACAGTATAGGTTTATTTGTAGGGGAAAGATGGGGCAAGGAGAATAAAATAATACAATCTGTACCATCTCACCTAAGTAATTTTTAATCAAGGTAATCAATATGCACTGTTAAATGGGACTTAGTACTCAGAAGCTCTCGAAGTAATAAAATGTAATAGTGGCAATGAAATATATATAATAGATTCTTTCTGCTTCCGTGATTGTATCTCATTGTATTAACTCTTTTAGTAATATATAAAATTACTGAAGAATAACCTAAGAATAGATTACCTAAGGTCATCAATTATTAAGAATCAGATAGCAGAATCTGAAATATTACTACCTTCCATTTAAAATTTTTAACCAGTACCAAGTAATATGTATCATATTTGCCTATTAATTTTGTTTATAAACTATCGTGAACATTTCAGTTATTACTGAAAACAGAAAACAGCAGAAGAAATTAGATGGATAATGGATGAATAGACGTGAAATAATTACACAGAATTAAGAGGATTTAAAGTAATAAAATTATCCATAAAGCAAGAATAATTCATCTATGAAAACATATATGAATAGTAAAATTTATGAACACAATTAAATGTTCAGTAAAACAGAAGGTTAATCAGTGAAAAATGGAGAATTTACAACACTGTTTAAAAAAAAATCTGAGAATCCTAGCTTTAAGAAGCCTGTTTCCTTCCAAAATAAATTTACCCCTCTGAGAATTTAGTCCTGTTCAGAAGTCAATGAATATATATACCCTTGACAACAACATAAAACACTTCATGACTCTCCCTGTGTGTACCTTAGTCCATTTGCATATTTGCTGCCCCATAAAACATGAAGTAAATTATTTACTAGTAAATAACATAAAATGAGTATTTATTTTCCCAGTTCTCTTGAATGAGGTTCTTCATCATCTTTTTGCTTAAGAAAGACCCAATAAGGCCAATAAGGCCAAGATACAGTCAGTCATATGATTGTATAATACTTAACAGAGAACGACACAGAACTGCTAGCAAGAAGTAAGAAGTTAATGTAAAATCTAGCATCCCTTGTGTCCTTATATCCCCATCTGCCTGTGTCTGTGTCTGTCCTCCCCACACCTTGACCCTCAATGACCCAGTCATATTTCACTACGTGCTTCTCTGCCCTACAGAACTTGTTTTGACAGTGGATTTAGCAGCAGGACACTGTTGTGTTGTAAACTACTCCTCGTGGTCTTACAGGTTGAATAAATCATAACCCCCTCCATGATTCCTGCCTTCCAATATATCTCAGTATTCCTCTTTGCCAGTTTTTGAGGTTTTCAGGGAGCTGACAGCCAAAGAAAGGCTGCTGGGAGAAAGAAGTCAGAGAGGGCTTTTGGTGGTAGGGCATCTGCCAGGTTCCTTAGTAGGTAAATATTATCAGCATGTACCTGGGTTTGTGATAAAACAAAATGCTAATTTTGACTGCCACTTTGTGCTGATTCAGACACAGACACAAACAGTTGACAGAGCCATAATGGATACCATGCCAGTTTTAAAAATAAAGTGTGAAATACATTTGTTTCATAGCTGTTTTTACAATCAAGAACAATTTCCCAGAAATCTATGCATATTCTATTACTTTCCAAGGACTAATTTTAATGCTATTATGAACTTCACAGCAGTCAAATCTCTTGCTAATTTGAAGCTTTGGATCCAGGTCTCTGTCTGACCTTGCATTTGAGATAGGAAAAGACTGCAAACAGAGGTGATTATAGGAGAGAATACATCTGCTCAGCACAGATCATACTTAACACAAGACATTATCAACTCCAAAGAATGAAAATTGTCTGGCAAAACTCTGTTTGAAAAAAAACTCACCATGCTATCAGTAGTCTAACTTTCAAAAAAATACAATTACTTATATGAAACTTAACTCTACTTCAGCTTAAATCAAAATATTCCTCTTATTGTATTAGTAACTACTTCTTGTATGAGTTGAGCTTCAGATGACAAAGCAAAAGCAGCCATAAAAAGAACAAAAACATGCCATGAGTTACAAAAAGATAATGGGAAGAGGTTAAGAAATTAACTAAGCAAGAAAGGGATCTAGTACTTGTACATTTCTACCCAGGATAACAGGAAGGATACTGAAAAAAAATTTTGAGTGCTTCTTCCTGACATAAACCCTGTCAAAAAAGGGAGGAAGTTACTTGCTCCAATGGCAACCTTTTCCTATAGTTAGTGCTTTTGTGCAGGAACAGCAGATTGGTGCTCCTTCCTCAAAACTCTGCTCAGGTAGCTTGCAACCAGCAAGTATGCTGCATGGCAGCAGTCAGGATCCCAGAAATGAGAAGATTTCAGAAATTTGCCTTCCATGCTTGAAAATGAAAAAAAATAAAATTAATAGGTCTTTGTATTTCAGAGAGTCTAGTTTCTACAAATTAGAATTATTCTTGTCTTAGTTCTATTTTTCCCCTTTTATAAGCATCCTTTTTTCTGCTCCTTTTGGTCTCTCAATTCTGCCCTGCCATCCCTATTTTCAATTTGTTTTCTTCGCAGTTTTCATTTACAGTGGCATTGCCTTAACTCTGTTATTTCCCTTTCTTAATCACCTTTATCTTCCTTCTTCCTTCTCATAAGCAGAAACACCAGCCTGACACCTCACTAAGCACAACCACACAATCTTTATTTACATTTTATCTTCACATATAATTTACTAACTCCCATTTTTCTGTCGTGGCGCTGTGGATAGCAATAATTAAGTCTTTTTCCTTTCAGAATCATAGCCATGAATTTTAATGCAGATGGGTCTCTATAGAAATAACTGTAATATTTGCTCTTGAAAACCCTTTCTTACATAAGCAATACCTACCAAGAATAATTATGATTACTGTATTCCTCTTCTATCTAGTAATAGATTTCACTAGTACTGTATTATTTGGGAAAACTAGCTAAGGTGCCCTACAGTACCATAATATTGTATTGATAAACCATTCAGCATTAAAATTTTTGTAAGTTAACTGCAAGTTATTTGTTGAAAAGACATGAATAGTCTTATCTCTAGCACTGCAATATCTCACTCATGTCAAGAAAGAATAAACTTCATTTTTACTTCTCTCTTTTTCCATCTCTTCTTCTGTTCTCAGTCGAATGTTTTGTTCTTCCTTCAATGATGAACTATTTCATCTTGCTAATCATGCAGGAAATAAGCTTACTTTTCCTGAATTAATTTTCTACTTGGTTAATGCGTTTGATTAGCTAACAACAAAATCTACTAAGTGGTGGGAGTGTCTCAAAGTAAGAGAAGGAGAAGCATGAACAACAAGCTGTTAGACCCACACACTTTATATCTTGAAATTACAGATTTAGTATTAGGATTTCTATTTGGTAAAAAAATATACAAAGTAGTAACCTAGAATGCCTGAAGTATCTTTCAATAGTTTTGGCTGCAGTGAGGACAAAAGGCTATATTGTACAGGAGTGTTTGCTTTGCTAGAGTCAGGTCCTCAATCATTTGAATTTCGTTCTTTGTAAAATGATCTGGAAATTAACCTGAGTACTTTTACAAGATATATGAAAACAAGCATAAGTTGTCAGCCAATATTTTTTTAGTAGCATTCCACCTACCCCAAAAGGAAGAAAAAAGTATAAGGCAAGCTCACGCCAACGTACTAGAGTAGACTGTTTCACAGCTTCATAAACTGTAAACTGTGTCTTGCCATTTGCTCTTACAATGCTGATTAGTACAATTTGGTGAGTACTATAAATATGATGAGCATTCAACACTGACAATCAGGAAATTTGTTGTAATGCCATTTGGACCTAACTCTTATTTATACTCAGTGTTACCAGTGCCTTGTCAGTGTCCCATCTATTTGAAAGTTTGCCTAACCTTATTTTTATTTTAATTTCTCTCTTTCTCTCCCTCTCTTTCCCTTCCTGCCCCCCATCTTTTCCCTGGCTTACGAAGCTCAGTTTGTGGATACAAAGGCAAATAAGCAGCAAAGTTGCAGGGTGCAGCAATGTTGCAGGGTACAGCACCTGTTATTACTTACAAGTATTTACAGCAATTTGACAAGGAAGGCTGAGGAGGCTGAGGTTGTAGGGTATCAGAGAAAATGGGGAGCTCAGAGCAGCTAATTTAATTTCTGTATAAATTAAAGATGTGGCATCTGTCTCAACAAGAACACCAAAAAAAAAAATAGAGATGAAAATGATTTCTATCTACAGCTGGGTATATTTAACAGTACTTTTTCTAAGGAATGTAGGAATTCCTGGAATGCCTTTTAAACTGGAAAGCAGAGGAGGACAGCCTACAAGTATAACAGGATTTAGATTTCTTTTATTCAGTCATGGTTGTAGGATGTGAAATTCTTTTCATTAATCAGATTTCTTAAACTTATGTCTCATAGTGTTCAGGCAGTTTTTGACTCCTTTAATTTGTAGAAAAGTTATTCAGAAAAGTGCTATTTTAGAATTTATTTGAAAACTTTGTAAAAAAGGTTTAAGAGATCAACAAATGTAATGTTATACATAAATAAATTAAAAATACAGATAAAAATGAATGGACAATGAGAACATACAATCAGTGATGGCTTGAACCGATGACTATTGAAAATAAGACATCTCCCATACTCCTTTGTTCACACCAGATACCTAGTGCATTTATGGCATCTCTGAGTACTGCAAGATCCCTACTAGGTACTGACTCAATCTCCTAGTTTATCAGAAAGGGTTTTTTTTATTTAATCACTTGATTAGCAAGTTGAGTTTGCTCAGATGGGGGCCTAATAGCTTCCAAATGCAATCTCATCTCAGTAGAAGCAAACTGTTGGCTTGACCTACTCTCTGTTAGGAGAAATACTCTATATACAAAATAAACACTACTCCCTGCTCACCACATTTAGGAGCAGATATAAAAAGATGGCAATGTGCACTGTGAAAAGGTTCAGCACCTGGAAGACCAAAGGCATCTTGGCTTGTATCAGAAACAGCATGACCAGCAGGTCCAGGGAGGTTATTCTCCCTCTGTACTTGGCACTGGTAAGACAGATGGGGTTGATTAGCCTAGGGAAGAGGAGGCTGANGATGACTCAGTGGGTCTTCTCCAAGCTGGTGATTCTGTGATCTGTTTGATTATGTCTTTGAAATACACTGAATTTAACTTCTTATTGTCAGCCTACATTTTGAAAAGCACACTGCGCATGTGTTTTAGCAGCGTAATTGTTTTATTCTAATTGGATTACTTCACCAGTGCTACAATTAAGTTGTGTGCACATTTCCCTCATATTCTTTCCCCAGGTTAGTACTCTTCACACTGTTGCTCTTGGGCTGAAAGAGTATGTCTGGATGTTTACTGCAATACCATGCCCCGTTTCCTTCATCTATCACCTCAACTAACAGTGTTTGCTTCTCTGTCATTCTTTCCCAGTTTTCTTTGTAGTCAAATATCCCCTCAAGAAGATTTGAGCCCCTGCTTGGAGCATGCACCTTTTCGTACATGCTGTAGTTTTCTGATGTAGACTTATTTCTAGTGTTTATCACTGTGCTATATGGGAGGGTAGATTTTTTCATTTTTGTTATTCTTAGTATCAGTGAAGTCAATTAATTGTATGTATGTCTGTGGAAGAACAATTTGGCTCAATGTCTTTGACTTCTGGCTGTTAAGAGCCATTCTTTATTTCAGACATAATGATTAAATGAAAAGAAAGTGATTGCACTGAACTCACCAGAAATTGAAAAATGGGGATTAGCTGGCACCACAGCTCAAAAAGGAATTAACAGATGACATTGCATGACTGAAAGCATTTCACCATCTGTACTTTGCAACACATAGAAGAGCTCACTGAAGTCGTAAAAGGGTCACAAATTAAAAAGAATAAAAGATATGCTAGCTATGTCTTAGCTAATATCACTGTAGCAATAGGTCCCGAGATCAAACGATGAAATTGCTTTTCTAAAAAATCAAATATGAGGTATGAGCACAGTAACACTGTGTGTGCTTTCAAAAACCTGCATAACCAGTTGGCCTACTCATACTAACTCAAGTTGTATTTTGAGATCCTAGTCCTATAATTAATTGTATGATGTCCTAACATTGTCAGGAGTGCAAGCCCCAATAAAATGGGTTTGTCCCAAACCTAAACAAAACCCCCAACCCACACTCTTTGTTCTCATTTGAATATTCATCTTCACCATGTCCTTGTCCTGGGATTCTCTCTAATGCATATGAAACCCTCAAAGTTCAGTGAAGTCACACAGGTGCTGCAGAGAAAATGGAAAATTTCATCTTGCCTAAATCTCTTCTGAGAGAGTAATTCCAGAGCAATCCAATGGTTTTTTCAGTATTTTATTTATATCTACAACAGAGGGACTATATTCTGCTTTGAATACATCTCACTGAGCAGCAAATGGGAATTTAGACCCAAACTGGTACTCTGTGACATTTTGCACTTTTGTGTGAAAAGGGAGAAATACAAGAGAATTAAGCTGAGGAAAGACTTTGGGTTTTGTGGAAGTTCCGGCCCTTTCTTATCTTTCTTTGGATGACCTCTACATTAGAGCTGTCACTGATGTCATTCAAGTAAAAAAATTTGGAGTAGTGTCCCTTAAAATGTCATCATTAACCTGGGCAGATGTCTGAAAGTCCCTTTATGTCTTAAAAAACAAGTCACGAATAAACCCAAGAAACTACTGTTTGGAAATGTTATATGTTGATAAATGTCATGTCAACACTCAGCAGATTAGTATATATTGTTGCACAGTGTGGGGAAAAAACCAACCCCCTAGCCCGCAAAGCTCTGAGCTCATCCCAAATTGCTGTCATCAGAGAAACCTGTCCTATTGCATATTGCAGTACAATATTGGCACATGAGGGTTCATAATCTTTTATAAGCATTGGCAATTCATGTGGGAAGGAAAAATAATGTGATTGAAAATAAAATATGGAATGAGTATAGAGAAATAGAATAATAATAAGCAACCAACATAAGAAGCTGCTTTCTTTTATACCACTATTTAGTTACAATACATTAAGTCTCAAAAAGATCAGTCTTCAAAACTTCAACTGTAAGATTTATCCATTTCACATGCATTCTCTAGTTAAAAATCACAATTGATTTACTAAAGGATTCTGCATATGTAAGTTGAAGTTAGCTAAAAGTTTTGAGATTTAAACTGAATTATTTGATGTTTGAAACAATATCTCCAACACAAATTTGAGATTCTCAGATTTGTATTCCTTTCTTCTACTTATGCTAATCTTTCATGTCTCCCTATAAGTTACTACGACTTAAAATTGAAACAAACCATTAGAAGTGTGGCAACTCCTTGCTAGTAAAGGTTGTATTTAACTTCTAGTTGCTTATGAAATTAGAACTCAGAGCAAATTCTAGAAAATAGAATTCTGAGGCAACGCTTTGGGCTGTATATACTTGGTAAATGCTTTTCCTTTATACTTGTTTTGTGCAGCAAACTGAAGGCAAAGTTATTTCAGCTACTTCTTCTGTGATCACATAAAGAGGTTTTAAAGACAAAAGATGCTAGAATAAGTAATGTAGGTGAGGAGAGCGTGGGTTTTTTCCTTTTAAAAAAAGTTGCTTTCTTATTTCCAGTTATGGTCATAGGAGCACTAGACTTCCCTTCAGGCTGACTTCTCTTGTTAGTCCGCTTGTGGCAGAATACAGGTCTACAACATTTTGGGGCTTTCTTAAATCAATAAGCTAAGTTTGATGACTGTTTCATGCATCAGGCCAAC
Source organism: Piaya cayana (assembly GCA_013389865.1). Lineage (NCBI taxonomy): Eukaryota > Metazoa > Chordata > Aves > Cuculiformes > Coccyzidae > Piaya > Piaya cayana. The sequence continues at coordinate 31,281 of WAAB01017766.1, forward strand.
AGGTATCTTCTTTTGGTAGTAGAAAGTTGGCAAACTGTTAGTTTCTGCACTGCTTTTGGAAAAAATACCATACTATACAGCAATTACACAGGCTAAAAAAAGACTTCTACCTCTTTCATGGTATCCTGCAGGCAACACTTGCCCAGTTACCATATAGTATTCCTCTCGACTCCTCTGTTACCTTTCTTGGGCAGAGAAACACTCTTGAAGATAACAATGAAAAAAATCTCTCTCATTCACCTGCTCAGTTGAAAAGGGCAGAATACATTTCTGGGTGAGCCCTTTATAAACAAGCCTAATTATTTTTTCTCAGTTCAACCCTCAAATCAGACACCTGCAAAACAGGCCAGCAATGGTAAAAATTCCACTGTTTTTGCAGGCTCATATTTGTCAGAGGCTGGATGGATTCAGTGGACAGTTTACAGAGGTTAAATTAATTGTTTAATGCAAACAGATTACTGACAGAACCAAGACTAACTGTCTTTCTGTTGTTGCAGTCTAAGTACATCAGTCATTCTTTTATTAGGAAGAAAGACAAACAAAAGATAAAGACTGCCACCTATTGCATCCTGAAACAAAATGCAGTTTCCTCGTACAGCAAAAGAACATGCTGGCATTCCAATGCCAAAACAAAATAAGCAAACATGTCAGAACTTTCTTTTATAGGAGCTGTTTAATGCATTAAAAGAGAGTTCTTTTCTTCTGACTGCCCCGAGTTCAATGCTCCAGTCATATCTTTCATTTTCCCAATAAAAAGATTTTGGTTCCCCTAATACATGACTTAACTGAGCAGGATGTGGTTTGACTATATGTCTAATTTGCAAATTGAAAACCTTTTCTTTCCTATATTTCAGTTGCTATTGGCATCAACAAATCATATTCACTCCAGATATAAAGTACATGGGTGATATATTTAATTACAAGGTGTATTTGTATTTAGGGAAAACTTACATACATTCTTTATATATAGTGGAGGGAAAGAAAAAAATCTGCATTCTTCATCCTTCTTTGACCATTCATCTTTAGCTTGTCATTATCCTAGAATTGGCTTTTATGCACATAAAACTCTCCAAGCTTAGTGAAGTCACATGGGTGCTGCAGAGAAAATGGGAACACTACTAAAAATATAGAATCATAGAATCATAGAATCACCAGGTTGAAAGAGACCCATCGGATCATCGAGTCCAACCATTCCTATCGAACACTAAACCATGTCCCTCAGCACCTTGTCTACCCGTGCCTTAAACACCTCNTCCAGCCCCTCCACCAGCTTTGTTGCTTTTCTCTGGACTCACTCCAGAGCCTCAACATCCTTCTTGTGGTGAGGGGCCCAGAACTGAACACAGTATTCAAGGAGCAGTCTCACCAGTGCTGAGTACAGAGGGAGAATAGCCTCCCTGGACCTGCTGGTCACACCATTTCTGATACAAGCCAGAATGCCATTGGCCTTCTTGGTCAATGTCAGACAACTAACTGTCTTGAAAGGAACACAACTTCACTGACAACACGACCTTTCATCCATTTCATACTGTGGCACAAACAAGGTTCTCGACCATCTGTCCAGTACTAGTCGATACTAGCATTATATTTTTCATTAACAGCAAGAACATGACCAAAGAAAAATCTCATGTCACCAAATAATGCAATGTAATTTAATATTTGCTCTTATGTAACCCTAAGGAATCTTTGACTGCTCTGCAGTTGAGCTGAACTTGTAAATCAATTAAATCTAATTACAAAAAGAGAGTTGAGATATCTGTATGCAAAGCTCACATACTATGAGGGTATCTCATACTTGTTAAAGTAATGCCAAAGGAACCTCTTGGCTACTATTCCTGTCACGCTGACAGTATTTGATTCTGGGTTAATTGTAATAGAGCAGAAATAATGAGAACCTGAAATTTCTGAACTAAGTAGTTGGGAAAATAAGAAAGAGAGGACAGAAGGGACTACTTGAATGTGGCAAGATAATACCAAAACAAAGAGACGGGATAGCAGCTAAAATCCACCAAGCAAGGAAATAGCAAGTTAAGCACAACAGACAAATAGACTGACTAATGAAACTTTGGGTGAATTACCCTCATTAACATGTATTTATAATAGAAAACCACGCCTCTTCAGGAATGATAACCTCCATCCTAGAAGACACCCTTAGCTACTAAGCTTAAGGACAGGAAATCTGGAAGAAAGCTCCTTTAAATCAAGGCAAGGAAAGAAATGACTGATAAGGACTTGGGGAAAGGGTAACCCAATTGAATATTTGAGTTTAACTAACATACATATCACAGTCATGCTCCTCATGGGTGTGCTACCATGGTGGAATTACCACCTAGCATCTATCTTTGTGCAAACATGAAATATGGGAATATCTTGACTCTGTGGACTTTGATTGGCACTTCACACACCAGGTACACAAACCCAACTGGCTGGGAGACCAGAACGTGGGTTTTTGAGACTTGACACTCCAGTAGACTTGCAATGCGCTGTTACGGCACCACACCTCGCAATGTTCATAGGCATTCTTCACCCAGTATAGCATAGTCTTTCTATTTCATCCTGACAATTTCTGAGAAAAAAAAATAATTAGCTGAAAGGAACACTGTCTAGGTAAGCAAGCTTTTTAATGAAATATATCAGTATTAAATACAGTAAGATTTCCTCTGTTTAATATGAAATGTCAATAATAAATGTAACAAAAAAGAATAGTTAATATGAATTCTCAACTCCAAATTTGTTTTTATGATTATCTAGTCTGGCCCTTATAACAGGAGCAAAAACATTCTGGTAATTTCTATGCTAAGCCACTAACTTCTGATTAAGAGCACTCAAAATACTTTTAATGCTGATATAACAACATCAATGGAAGGAGGCTACCAACCATGTCCCTAGGTGAACTTACTCCCTGCTTGTGCTGTTACTGTTTTTAGTGTACATCAGTCCCAGTTCAACCATGCCTTGCTCTATCTTCATGTCACTGAAGTGTTTGATAGCTACACAATTCCATAAGTGAATGAATTTCCAGAACACTGATAGAAGCTTTCATATTGCTATAGACATTTTTAAGATGAAGACACAATGACAAAAACATCAAAATGACAAAAGATATATTTTAAAAAAAAAAAGTTATGTTTCCTCCGTAGTTAACACAACATATATTACGTTTCAGTGCTTAATTGCACACTTAATTAAACATACAGGCTACAGAAACTTTCAACCAGGATAGCAGTTGAACAGCCAGCACTCACGTCCTGATTATAACTCAATGCAGTAGAACAGTAATTGCAGCAACCTGTACAGTCTAGACAGTACTATCGAGATCATGGCAAAATCTGTCTCTGTGAACAGAATCTGCCTTGTGCTAGCAGCGCTTTATTGCTGGTGTCTGCTGCCATCTAATGTGTTTTAAGCAGTACTGCAGTGGAATGTTCCAAGAGAATTGCTTCAAATGTGACTTTAGATAACACGTTGCTTAAAATTGTGAAAAGATTTCTTAGTAATATTGGAGTGAGAATTAATTAATAATTTTTGCTGCAGCTGGTTTTATGTTTAATATCTTGTCATATAAATCTGTCTTGTATCAAGAGATAATATGCAGACAATCTCCAGACATGGATAAATAACCTCCAGAAAGAAAGAATAAACACTCTCTTAGAGTTGCAAGAATTTATTGATATGCTTAGTTGCCTTGCAACACATAGTTGTTTTAGGTCAAGAAAGAACCTGAAGGAAATCTCCAGGGATAGTTTGATCATCCAAAAAATACTGAGCCTTTTAAAAGATTGACATGATTCTTTGTCTAAAACTAGTATATATACTCACTGCTTTTGTAAGATGGCATGTCTTTTCTAGAAGGGCATCCAATTCAGTGCTGAATTGTAAAATAAAAATATTATTGCTTTTGCTTCGAAGATTTTGTCCTTTTCCATATTTTGCCAGTGAATGAGTGTTTCTCACAATCTAGGGTCTTGTTCAGGATAAGTGATCCTGTCTCTGCGATATAGGACAGCCAGAGCGGAGAGGCGCACCCTGCTGATTTNCTTGCAACACATAGTTGTTTTAGGTCAAGAAAGAACCTGAAGGAAATCTCCAGGGATAGTTTGATCATCCAAAAAATACTGAGCCTTTTAAAAGATTGACATGATTCTTTGTCTAAAACTAGTATATATACTCACTGCTTTTGTAAGATGGCATGTCTTTTCTAGAAGGGCATCCAATTCAGTGCTGAATTGTAAAATAAAAATATTATTGCTTTTGCTTCGAAGATTTTGTCCTTTTCCATATTTTGCCAGTGAATGAGTGTTTCTCACAATCTAGGGTCTTGTTCAGGATAAGTGATCCTGTCTCTGCGATATAGGACAGCCAGAGCGGAGAGGCGCACCCTGCTGATTTTAGCAGTCTCCAATCTACTGTCCTACCCTGTGAGGAGCAGCAATTCTTATTTGCTGGAGGACTCTTGAAGCAAAGAAGGGGAGAGGAAAATATAATGAATTAATGGATTTGAATCACACACGGCAGCCAAGTAATCCTGAACATAGGACCCAGGTAAGAAAAGTGACTGTTAAGTATTATCTGGGCAGCTGGGAGAGCAGGATTGTAAGTGTGTGTGAGTGAGGTGCAGCGGTCCCTGTGAAGGAATTGTGGAGTCCTTCTAAGCACTGTTCCATATCTCTGCGAGGAGACTGGCTGGTGAAGGATAAAAGTGGAAGGGTTTCAGGTGAATGGTGACCTGCTGGATGAAAAGTATAATGTGAAACAGGCTCACTAAGAGAGATTTTAAAAGAGAATGGAATCTGAGGATCCCTCTTTGAGCATTCAACCCAACAGTCCTTTAGGGGTAATGCTCATGGAATGGGGTCAAAGTAGCACCCAGGGGAAAGACAAGGCCACGGTGGATTTTAAAGGTATTCTTGAATGGAATTAAGTTTGGGGCTAGCCAGAATACATCCTGTGCAGTGCTGGTATACTGAGTACCAGAACCCAGAGTATGCCTTTGGAAACTTTGAATTTGCAATGCTACTGGGACTCTTCAAGAACAATTCAAGAGCCTTACTGATGGAAACCATATGATTTCTTGGGTTTTGATGGCAGGGGTTAAAGATCCCACTGTCTTGCTTTTGTAACAGGGGTTAACATTGCCACTGTCTTGGTGTTGGTATGGGGGCTCTGAGTCCCACTAATAATTGTTATAAGAATTGTGTGCCATTCTGGTTTTGAACTTGGAAAGTATAATAAGAAATCGCATATTGATAACTGATTTTAATTTTTGTATACTTTGTAAATTTGTATGTGTGTTCCTAAGACACAGAACTGCTATGAAGTGATTGTGGTTTTGAACTTAAGTTGATGGGAGGAGATGAATGAAGTGAGTGTAAGTTTTTTCTTAGAATTTTTATGACTTTGTTGTTAACCTAATAGCTGTGGCATGGACAGTGTGAGAAGAACAGAAACTGGTAAATTATGTCAAGATGTTTGGCTAAAGACTGTGGCCACAAATAATTTTAATCTCAAACAATGTAAAAAAAAACCAACAAAAAAACCAAACCAAAAAAACTGACAGCTATGTGTGTGAGTGTCCCCCAACCCCTTTCTTTTTTCCTGAATGTGAAGGTTTGTGGTTTTTTTGGTTTGGTGTTTTTTTCTTCCTTTTCAGCTTCTTTGCTAAGTCTGCAGGAGTTAACTGTGTTATACCTGTAGGGAGATACTAAGTTATGAGCAATTTTATTTGTATAAAAATAACGAGTACCCCAGTGATTACTGGGTATTCTTAAACAGGCTTTATTGAAATGTGAAGGAAATGACACTCAAAAATCAGTGCCAGCTATCAATTTATCCAAAATCTGTTCTGTGATTATTTCTGCAGGCAGTTTTATTGTTGTGTGTGTATAATTGGGGAACAATATGCAAAGGTTTTGTGTGTGTGTGTGTGTTTTATGTGTATCAATAATGTAAGAAATATTGAACACCTGCCTAATTGGCAGAGACAAAACTTAAAGTAATTTAATAGAAAGTGTGACCAGTGGTGAGAAAAGTATGTGAAGAGAAGGAGAGAGAAAAGGTTTAAGTAGTAGTGGTCATTGGTTGTGTGTAAAAGGTTTAAGCAACAAAGGCATGTGCCACTGATTTGTAAACTTTTAAAACTCTGATCACTTTTTTAGAACGTTGCTGAAATGCAACAGAATAGTCTCCAGCTGCAATAAATTTGNAAACAGCAAATGGGATTTTAACACATGCTAATGAAAGGAGTATGCCAGAGACAATATCCTTTGAGATTAAAAGAATGCAAAGGAATAGAAAGCCAAATTAATAACTTTTTACAGTCCTACCTCTGATAGAAAAGACCAACTTACTTGGATGGTGTTACCCCAAGGTTTTAAAAATATCCCAACAACTTTTGGAAATGAATTAGCACAAGGAATTGAAGCATGGGATTCTCCCTCTAAAGAGAAATTCCTTTTACAATATATGGATGATTTGTTAATAGCAACTGAAACAAGATCTAAGTGTAATCAGTGGACTGTGCATTTGTTTAATTTTCTTGGAATAAATGGATATTGAGTCTCTCAACAGAAATTCCAAATGGTGCAAGAAGGAGTGATGAACTTGAGATATGGACTGCCCAGGGAACAAGAAGAACCGGGAACTGAATGAAAGGAAGCCATCTGCCAGACTACACTCCCACAAACGGTAAAAGAAATTAGGACCTTTCCAGGAATGACAGGTTGGTGCTGTTTATGGATCTGCAATTATGGCAAAGCCATTAAACGTGCTGAAGAAATACTTTGCCTATTGGAGGCAACACAACTACCAGCTAAAGTAGCCATCATGCACTGTCACGGGCACCTGAGAGGTAACACTGACCAGGAAACACGTAATAAATTGGACAGCAGAACTGTTATACCTGCAAGCTTGGTCTGGGAACTTGTCAAGAGGGAACATACACACATTACTAGATAAACTGAATAACCACAAAAGAGACTGATGGTACAGTAGAGTCTGTTGGAAGTGGCAGCCCTTTGAAAATATAAAAGGTTATTTGAGGTATATGATGTGCACTAAACCAAGGGCAAGACTGGATTAGCCTCTCTATTTGCTGCTGAGAAGCATCTAAAACTTGGTTGTTGGCTGCAATCCAATAGGCATTGAGTGATGTAGATATGTGCTATACCAGACTGTGGCATATTAAACAGACATGGACTCTGCTTTCATTTCAAGTTGAGACCAAGTTTACTGTTACAACCTCATCTTTATATGTCAGTGAAATCATAGAACATAGAATCGCTAGGCTGGAAAAGACCTTTGAGATCATCATCAAGACCAACCTTACCTGCTCACTACTAAACCATATCTATGTCAACAACAGTCCTGTAAGTTCTTAATAAAAATTTCCACTGCTGTTCTTCTCCTTCCCAGCTC
>WAAB01017772.1:0-11904 GCA_013389865.1 Piaya cayana
CTGGGGATGGAGAACCAGCACCCCAGGGCTGCTGATGGACGGCCCCAGGCGCGCATTCCCGGTGGCCTCCGGCATTCGTGCCGCCCCGATTTGGCAGCAGCTGTCGCGGTGCCGGGCTCGGTGCCCCTGGGAGGGGGGGGGGGTCACGACCCGGCAGCTGGGCGAGCCCCCTAAAACCGGGGCCCAGCTTTTTATAGCCGGCAGGAGCTATTCTCGGGGTGTCCCACCCAGGGGAAGTGGCGGACGAGGGGGTGGCCGAGTCACCCCCCCCCCTCCCCTATGACCTGTCCCACCCTGGAGGGGCACCCGCTGCACACACCCCGTCTCTGGGCTCCTGTGAGGATCCAGCCCCCCCCGCTCCCAGGAAGGTTTTTGGGTCCCCAGTGATTGTCCCCCATCCCTTGGGGACAGATGTGGGGTTCCAGGAGCTCCAGTAGGGTTGTGGTAGCCTCAGTAGGGCTCCAGTAGCCCCAGAAGTGCTCCAGTAGCCCCAGAAGTGCTCTGGTAGCCTCAGAAGTGCTCTGGTAGCCTCAGTAGGGCTCCAGTAGCCCCAGAAGTGCCCTGGTAGCCCCAGAAGTGCCCTGGTAGCCTCAGTAGGACTCCAGTAGCCCCAGCAGTGCTCCGGTAGCCCCAGAAGTGCCCTGGTAGCCTCAGTAGGACTCCAGTAGCCCCAGAAGTGCCCTGGTAGCCCCAGAAGTGCCCTGGTAGCCCCAGCAGTGCTCTAGTAGTCCCAGCAGCACTCCAGTAGCCCCAGCAATGCTTTGGTAGCCCCAGCAGCGCTCTGGTAGCCCCAGCAATGCTTTGGTAGCCCCAGCAGCACTCCAGTAGCCCCAGCAATGCTTTGGTAGCCCCAGCAGCGCTCCAGTAGCCCCAGCAATGCTTTGTTGGCCCAGCAGCACTTTGTTAGCCCAGCAGTGCTTTAGCAGCCCCAGCAGCACTCCGGTAGCCCCAGCAATGCTTTGGTAGCCCCAGCAGCGCTCCAGTAGCCCCAGCAATGCTTTGTTGGCCCAGCAGCACTTTGTTAGCCCAGCAGTGCTTTAGCAGCCCCAGCAGCACTCCGGTAGCCCCAGCAATGCTTTGGTAGCCCCAGCAGCGCTCCAGTAGCCCCAGCAATGCTTTAGTAGCCCCAGCAATGCTTTAGTAGCCCCAGCAGCACTCTGGTAGCCCAGCAGTGCTTTGTTAGCCCCAGCAGCACTCCGGTAGCCCCAGCAACGCTTTGGTAGCCCCAGCAAAGCTTTGGTAGCCCCTTTTAGTGCTCGGGTAGCCCCACTGTGGCTCCTGCTTGCCCACAGCCAGCATCCCCCAAGGGCTCCTTCTGAGGGGGCTGCCGACACCCCCCTCCGCTCGTATTTTTAGTCCTTCCCTTATAAGGTTTCCAGGAGGATTTTTTAATTTTTTTTTTTTTTTTGGGAGCGGAGAAGGGAATGAAGTCATGGCTGAGGCTGAGGTCATCCCACCGCGTCCCCTCCTCCCCGTCTCACCCCACAGGGAGTTTTTGTGTGGGATCCATTCAAATCCCTCCTCGCCCAGCCTGGAGGAGACAAAAGCCCCGAGTTGGATGATGAGGGAGGGATCAGGGTTGGGGGGGCTCTTAAATCACCAGCTCAACCCATCTCCAACCAGCCCCGGGCCACCAGCACGGAGGGTTTTTGGGGGGTTCTCTTTCCAGCTCCTCAAAATCAGGTTGAGGTGGAAGCACCTCCAAGGGTCTGACAGCCTCTCGGGTCATAGAATCATAAAATCATAGAATCACCAGGTTGGAAGAGACTCCCCGGATCATCGAGTCCAACCGTTCCGTCTTGTGGCTTTGGGTCTGGTGAGGGGGGGATGCTTGGAGGGCTCCAGAGCTCCAGCCCCACGCTGGGGTCGGACGCAGGGGACCTGAGCCTGCCTGGTCCTGTTGGGGGTCATGTCGTCTTCTCAGGGACACGCTCGGGCCCGTTAGGGATACCCTCGGTCCCACCGGGGACACGCTCAGTCCCATAGTCCCATCAGGAGATGTTTGGTCCTTGCATGGGCACTCTCAGTCCCATTAGGAATCGCTTGGTCCTATCAAGGATGAACTTGGTCACATCAGAGACATATTTGGTCCCATCAGGACACACTTGGTCCCATCCAGGACACACTTGGTCCCATCAGGACATGTATTTGGTCCCATCAGGACACACTCTCTTCCATCAGGAACGTGTCTGGTCCCATCAGGACACACTTGGTCCCATCTGGGACATACTTGGTCCCACTGGGGACACACTTGGTCCCATCAGGGATGTGTTTGGTCCCATCAGGACACACTCACTTCCATCAGGGACATGTTTGGTCCCATCAGGGACTTGTTTGGTCCCATCAGGACACACTTGGTCCCATCAGGGACTTGTTTGGTCCCATCAGGGCACACTTGGTCCCATCAAGGACACACTCAGTCCCATCAGGACACGTATTTGATCCCATCAGGGACATATTTGGTCCCATCAGAACACACTTGGTCCCACTGGGGACACACTTGATCCCATCAAGGACACACTTGGTCCCATTAGGACATACTTGGTCCGATTAGGACGCATTTTGTCCCATCAGGACACACGATTCCACGAGGGGAACATGCTTGGTCCCATCAGGTCACGATTGGTCCTGCTGGGGACACACTCAGTGCCATTAGGGACACACTTAGTCCCATCAAGGACACATATTTGGTCCCATTAGGACATGCTTGGTCCCACTGGGGACACATTTGACCCCATTAGGACATATTTGGTCCCATCAAGGATACATTTGGTCCCATCAGGATGCATTTTGTCCCATCAGGACACACGATTCCACGAGGGGAACATGCTTGGTCCCATCAGGTCACGATTGGTCCTGCTGGGGACACACTCAGTGCCATTAGGGACACACTTAGTCCCATCAAGGACACATATTTGGTCCCATTAGGACATGCTTGGTCCCACTGGGGACACATTTGACCCCATTAGGACATATTTGGTCCCATCAAGGATACATTTGGTCCCATCAGGATGCATTTTGTCCCATCAGGACACACGATTCCACGAGGGGAACATGCTTGGTCCCATCAGGTCACGATTGGTCCTGCTGGGGACACACTCAGTGCCATTAGGGACACACTTGGTCCCCCCAGGACAGGGTTGGTCCCTTCCATGGCCACTGGCTCGTGTGTTTCTCAGCGTCGTGGGGCCTTCGCTCTCCGGGCTCGGTGTTTGCAGAGCCCCCACCCCAGCAGTGACCTCCAGCCCTTGGCAGCCTCACCCCATCCTCCTCCTCCTCCTCCTCCTCCTGGGGTTGAGGAAGGGGCTCCCCATCCCCCCTGCCATCTGTCCCCCCTCGTTGCTTTGTCAGCACCGCCTGGAATGTGGATTCATTTCAGAAGGAATGTCCCCCCCACCCTGCGAGCTCCTCTCCTTCACCGTCTCCTCCACCGCCACCACCTCCCTCCCTCCCTCGCCCGTGCACCCCACGCAGCCCCGCGGGGGGGGGACCACGCGGAGGGGACACAAGAAACTTGGAGGAGGCCACCAGAGCTGCCATCCCACCACACTCAGCCCTGCTTTTAGGGGACCAGTTGAGGGGGACAAGAGGGACCTGGGAGGGGTCTTGGAGGGACCTCAGAGGGGTCTTGGAGGGGCCACCACAGCTGCCATCCCACCACACTCAGCCCTTCTTTTGGGGGTCCTGTTGAGGGGGACAAGAAGGACCTTGGAGGGATCTTGCGGGACCCTGGGGGGACCTTGGAGGGATCTTGGAGGGAACCTGGAGGGATCTTAGAGGGGTCTTGGAGGGGCCACCACAGCTGCCATCCCACCACACTCAGCCCTGCTTTTGGGGGGACCAGTTGAGGGGGACAAGAGGGACCTTGGAGGGACCTCGGAGGGACCTCGGAGGGACCTCGGAGGGGTCTTGGAGGGGTCACCAGAGCTACTATCCCACCACACTCAGCCCTTCTTTTGGGGGATCAGTTGAGGGGGACAAGAGGGATCTTGGAGGGACCTTGGGGGGGGTCTTGGAGGGGTCTCGGAGGGGACCTTGGAGGGATCTTGGAGGGATTTTGGAGGGGCCACCAGAGCTGCCATCCCACCACACTCATCCCTGCTTTTAGGGGACCAGTTGAGAGGGACAAGAGGGATCTTGGAGGGACCTTGGAGGGGTCTTGGAGGGACCCTGGAGGGATATTGGAGGGTTCTTGGAGGGACCCTGGAGGGATCTTGGAGGGTTCTTGGAGGGGCCACCAGAGCTGCCATCCCACCACACTCATCCCTGCTTTGGGGACCATCTCGGAGGACACAAGGTTCTTGGAGAGGCCACCAGGTGCCGCGGGGCTGACGCTGCCCAGGCCGACGAGGTGCGTTTGGGCCAAGGTCTGCTGGAACGCGGGCTCGGCGCCTTCCGAGGGGTGAGGTTATTTGATTCCGGTCTTTGGATCCCTTGGAGTTTGGCCTTAAAAGGCAGCTGGCACCTTCGGGAGAGGAGGAGGCCGGGGGCTTCGTGAGGAGAAAGGGAGATAAACCTTGGGTCCTTATCGCTCGCTGGCTCCGAGCGTCCCCGGATGCTGGCGCGGGGACCCTTGGGCTCAATCCAGCGCGGGGGCGAGCGACGGGGCCAGCCGAGCACCCCAGGGCGATGCTGAACGCAGCCGCGGGGGCGAGATTGTGGGTCCCCGATGATGCTGTGACTGCTCAGGTCCCCTCGCCCGAGGTGACTCAGCCCTTTGGTGGCATAAAGGCTTCCATTCTCTGCTTGGAAGCTGATTTATGCGGCTCTTCCCCACGCAGAACGGGGCGACCGAGCTCACCAAGGCTCCTTGAAGCCCATCCAAGCAGCCCAGTGCCCACTGGGAGAAGGGGACAAAGGGCTGGTGGGTTCTCCATCGCGGCGCTGGGGGGGTTCCCAGGGCCGGGTGACCGCGCGCTGATCCAATCCAGGCAGGAATAGCAGCTGCTTTTGCTGGCTCATGGCTGAAGGAGCTGGCACAGGGAACGGCGTGAGCTGGCATTCCATCCCCATCCCGTCAGCCGGCCTGGGCGGAGGTGCTGGAAGCGCTTGGCCAGCGGAGAGGCCTGGGTGGCATCCGTGGGGCTGCAGGGATGGGGGACCTCGACCTGGGGGTGGGGGAGAAGCACCCTAGGAATGGGGGAACTTCACGCTGGGGCTTGGAGAACATCATCCCAAAGGGGAATCTCAACCTAGGGATGAGGGAGCATCACCCTGAGGGGGGACGTCGACCTGGGGGTGGGGGAGAAGCACCCTAGGAATGGGGGAACTTCACGCTGGGGCTTGGAGAACATCATCCTGAGGGGGCACCTTGACCTGGGGATGAGGCAGCATCACGCTGAGGATGAAGGAACATCATCCCAAAGGGGTATCTCAGCCTAGGGATGGGGAAACATCAACCTGGGGATGAGAGAGCATCGCCCTGGGGATGAGGCAGCATCACCCTGAGGATGAAGGAACATCATCCCAAAGGGGAATCNGCACCCTAGGAATGAGGGAACTTCACGCTGGGGCTTGGAGAACATCATCCTGAGGGGGCACCTTGACCTGGGGATGAGGCAGCATCACCCTGAGGATGAAGGAACATCATCCCAAAGGGGAATCTCAATCTAGGGATGAGAGAGCATCACCCTGGGGATGAAGAAACATCATCCCGAAGGAGAACCTCAACCTAGGCATGGGGGAACATCACCCTGGGGATGAGGGAACATCATCCCGAAGGCAAATCTCAACCTAAGGATGAGGGAGCATCACCCTGGGGATGAGGGAGCATCCCTCTAAGGATGGAGGAGCATCACCCTTGGGGAGGAACCTCAGCCTAGGGTTGGGGCAGCCTCACCCCAGGGCTCCCATTGCCCCAGGGGTGGGGGAGGATCATCCCGGGGACCCTTTCACCCCGCCCATCCTGGCAGGGAGACCCAGGACCAAGAGCTTTCCAGGTGGAGAACACCTTGGAAGTGCAACCTGACCCTGCCATACCCCCCAACCCTGCCCCAGGGCTGTCCCACCCCCCACCCCAACCCGTGGGAATGAGGAGAACCGAGCTCCGGCGAATCCGAGTGGGAGAACGAGTCTTTATTAAATTAAGAACCATCCTTAAGCATCATCATCCGCGAGCATCAACGCTTTGGGGCTGGGGACCCTGGGGCGCCCTCACCTCGAGGAGGTGGCTCTTGGGGTGCAACCTTTTGGGGTCTCCAGCCTCTGGTAGAGGGGATGAGTTGGGGTGGGTGGTGGGGGGGAGATGGCAGGGAAGGGAGGAAACACGAGGTTTAAATTAAATACGACCCCACCCCGAAAGGGCTTGAAATGAGGTTTGGGGGGGGTCCCCGGTCAAGCATGCGGGTTTGGAGGGGCCTGGGGAGGAACCGAGCTCGGTGGTTCCTTCACGCTGAATAAAAGAAAAAAAAAAAGCCACTCAAAGGTGTTAAAACTCAGAAGGGGTTGGGGAAACGTTAGGTGGGTTGGGGAAGTGAAGGGTCTGGGGCTACCAGGAGGGTCTCCAATCCCCTGTCACTCGTCCCCTGAGGACCAGGGCTCCTCCTCGGCTCGCAGCCTGCACGCCGGGGGCTGGTCGGGCACGAGGCGCAAGACGTCGTCTCCCAGCGGGGACGGCAAGGGGACAATATCGGCCCCTCCATGCTTGCCACGCGGGGTGACGTCCACCGGCTTGGTGGTGGTGGTGGTGGTGGCATCTCCAGGAGACGGAGGCTGCGGTGGCATCGGCTCCCCGGTCTGGTCGGGGCACTCCGGCGCTGGTGGCACCGCGGCGATGCCGTTCAGCGCCTCCTCGGTGAATTCCGACAGGTCCTCCAGGCTGGCCTGGCGGTGCAGCCCGTTCTCCGCCCGAGCCGGGCTTTCCGTCCCCGGCGCCGCGTCCACCGGTGCCTCCTGCACCGTCGGCTCCTCCTCGCTGGATGAGGCGGGCGAGGAGTCTTCCCCGGCCTCCTGGGGCAGCTCGGTCCCTCTGAGCCGCCGCTCTTCTTCCTCGGCCGCCCTGGCGCCCATCACCAGCTCCTGGTTGAACTCCAGGGCTTGCTCGACTATTTCCAAGATATCCGAGTCTTTCACGACGTCTCCAGACACCTCCGGGTTGTCTTTAATCACCTCTGGAAAGCTCGTCGGGGCCGGGTTGGCCTCGAGGGGCTCCTCGTCTCCAGCCGGGGAAGGGCTGTGACCATCTGGTGCTTCCTCCTCCGCGCGTGGTTGCTCATCCCACGGCTGCTCCTCTTCTTCAGGCAGTGGAGACTCCGGCATCGCCTGGAATTCTGCTGGAGGGACGGGATCAGCCACGCTGGGCTCGTCCTCCTCCATCTCCTCCTCCTCATCCTTCTCCTCCTCCTCTTCCTCCTCCTCCTGTCCCACCAGCTCCAGGTTGTGACCTGTGAGCGTTTCAGCTCCACCAGCATCATTCTCCGGCTCCACCGTGTCACCAAGCTCCTCCACCAACTCGGTGGCCAAGCCCTCTGAGCATTCTGGTCCCTCACGTTCATCAGAGGGAACGTGAGCAACCCGGGCTGGCTCGTCAGCGTCTCCCTCTAACGGCCCCGAGGCCCCAGGAGAGCCAGGATCAGCCTCGGGCGCAGCTGGACCTTCCTCCAGCTCAGCGTCATCCTCATCCTCGCCCTTCGACACATCAGGTTCTGCTGTGAGCATCTTCATGTCTTCGTCTGCCTCACCCCCAAGCGCCTCGAAGTGCCCTTCGTCCTCTGGCGCTGGAGACGCTTCTCCAGGAGCTTCCAGGTCGTCTTTGCTGGCTCTGGTTTCCTCAACGTGAATTTCTTTGAAGTCCTCGGAGAGCTCAGCTTCCTCTGAGGTGGACGCCTCTTGGATGGGAGCAGAGACCATGAAGTAACCTTCCTCCTCCTCGGCACCCTCTGCTGCAGGGGCTGCCTCTGCCCCTACCTCTTCTTCAAGGCTCTCTGGCATGGTGGGAGTTGGAGGCTTGTCGCTCTCATCCAACCATTCTTCATCCTCCAGAGATAGTTTGGGTTCTGGTGCTGTTTCCATGGTCTCCTCAGCCTCCTCCAGAGCTGTGTTGGGTTCTGGGGCTGCCTCTGTGGTCTCCTCAAGCTCCTCCAGAGCTGTTTTGGATCCGGGTGCTGCCTCTGTGGTCTCTTCAGGCTCCTCCAGAGCCGTTTTGGGTTCGGGGGCTGCTTCTGTGGTCTCCTCAACCTCCTCTAGAGCTATTTTGGATTCGGGTGCTGCTGTCTTCATGGTCTCCTCAGCCTCCTCTAGAGCTATTTTGGCTTCAGGTGCTGTCTTCATGGTCTCCTCAGCCTCCTCTAGAGCAGCTTGGGGTTCAGGGGTTTCCTCTGTGGTCTCCTCAGCCTCTTCTAGAGCTGTTTTGGGTTCAGGTGCTGTCTCCATGGTCTCCTCATCCTCCTCAAGAGCTGCTTCGGGTTCGGGGGCTGCCTCTGTGGTCTCCTCAACCTCCTCTAGAGCTGTTTTGAGTTCACAGGCTGTCTCTATGTTCTCAGCCTCTTCCAGAGCTGTTTTGGGTTCGGGGGCTGCCTCTGTGGTCTCCTCAGCCTCTTCTAGAGCAGCTTTGGGTTCAGGGGTTTCCTCTGTGATCTCCTCATCCTCCTCCAGAGCTGTTTTGGGTTCGGGGGCTGCCTCTGTGGTCTCCTCAGCCTCCTCTAGAGCTGCTTTGTGTTCAGGGGCTGCATCCATGGTGTCCTCAGCCTCTTCTAGAGCAGCTTTGGGTTCAGGGGTTGCCTCTGTGATCTCCTCGTCCTCCGCCAGAGCTGTTTTGGGTTCGGGGGCTGCCTCTGTGGTCTCCTCAACCTCCTCTAGAGCCATTTTGAGTTCAGAGGCTGTCTCTACATTCTCAGCCTCTTCCAGAGCTGTTTTGGATTCAGAGGCTGTCTCTGTGTCCTCCTCATCCTCCTCTAGAGCTGTTTGGGGTTCAGGGGTTGCCTCCGCGGTCTCCTCAGCCTCCTCTAGTTCTATTTCAGATTTGGGGGCTCCTTCCATGATCTCCTCAGTCTCCTGCAGAGCTGTTTTGCGTTCAGGGTCTGTCTCCGTGGTCTCCTCAGCCTCCTCTAGATCTATTTCAGATTTGGGGGCTGCTTCCATGGTCTCCTCAGTCTCCTCCAGAGCTATTTCAGACTCAGGGGTTGTCTCCACGCTCTCCTCAGTCTCCGAAGGGTTCTGCTTGGGTGCGACCCCATCCAGCCTCTCCCCATCACAGAGCTGGAAGGCCGTGCAGGCCGGCAGGGCGTCCTCCAGCTCCACGCTGCTGCCCGGTGCCTTCTCCAGCTCTCCCCACCGCTCCACGTCCTCCTCCACCAACTCACCCGGCACCGGCTGAAGCGCCGTGGGGCCAGTGCTGCTGCTCTCCAGCTGCCCCAGCCTGGAGCTGAGCTCCTCATCCTCCTCCTCCTGCATCTCCCACGGCTCCTCCAGAGTCTCATCTGGCTCCTGGCTGTCCCCTTGCCCAGGAGCACCCGCCGTGCTCTCCTGCTCACCCCGTGCCGGCCCCGGCTCGGCCTCCGGCGGCGGCTGCTGCTGCCTCATCCCTCGGTTCTCAGCATCTTCATCATCTCCCCAGGTTTCCTCCAGCTCTGATGGCAACGCGACATCCCTCCCTTCGCTCCCTGCGCTTGTCAGGGTGTCACCCGCCCACGCTGGCTCTTCTGTCCCCAGAGGCCCCTCGGTGTCCTCTGCTGTCACCTCCCAGTCCTCTGGCCCTGGAATTTCAGGTCCCAGAGCTTCTCCTGCCGAGGTGTCTTCTCCTCCCAGCACCTCCCCTCTGGCTTCCACCTTTTCACCAGCTCTACCTGGTTCTTCTTCTCCCACAGCATCTTCTTCAGCCTCCGAGGAAGCATCTTCTGCTGCGATGGCCTCACGGATACTGAAGGGCTCCTGCTCTGGGCACGTGTCCTCCTCTGGGCTCGTCTCCTGCCCCGTTTCCTCATCTGCAGCCGGCTCCGTCTCACACATTTCCCGATGCTCAAACTTTTCCTCCTCTCCGTCAACCAGGTCCTCTTCCAGATGACTTTCCATGAGCAAAACCGGGTGGCTTTCCATGGAGAAGGCACCAGCAGCTTGAACTTCCCCGTCTCGCGCATCCATCCCTTCACCCTGGGAATCACCATCCTCTCCGTGGGGGCTGTGGGGTCCTCTGTCCGCCTCCTCCTCCTCCGAGGGGTGCAAACCCTCCACGCTCGGGACATCAACCTCCTTGTCCCCTTCTTCTGGCTCTTCCCAGCCGGTCTCCACCTGGCCAGAGCTCCCCGTGTCGTCTTCCTGGGACGTCGCTTCTGCTTCCTTGGGGCTCAGCGCCGCGGGCATCTCCTCCTCCTCCCATGCTTCCGTCTCCTCCTGGCTCGCTGCGGAAGCAGCCGTCCCGCAGGGATGTGACCCCAGAGGGGACGCGGCTCCGTCCCACCCCGTGCTGCTCTCCATCCCAAGCCCCTGGAGCTCAGCTTCTCCGACCTTCTCCTCCGCTTCGAGGGCTTCACCATCGCTGGCATCCTCAGAGGGATCTTCTCCTCCTCTGCAGGGCTCTGTGGGGGGAATGGGGCTGGGAGCATCCTGGGGGGCCCAGGCGGCGCTGAGCGCGGGTTCTTCTTTGGGCTGAGCATCATCTTTCATTTCCTTGAGAGCATCTTCCAGCGCCTCGCTCACCAGCTGGGCCGGGTACCGCAGGCTGCGCATCGGAGCTTCTCCTAGAAGCTCCGTCTTGGCATCTCGGGTCTCCGTGGCGGCTCCGAGCGGAGGATTCTCCGTCGCTTGGACCATCTCGTCCTCTTCTCCCCCCGGCCAGGCAGGACCTTCTCCCCCTGGGCTCCCCGGCTCTGGGGGCACCGGGCTTGGGGGCTCCAGGTTGAGAGATGGAGCCGCTTTGCTTGGGCGCGAGGTGCAACCGGGGACAACCACCTCCTGGATGGCACCAGGGCCCGCGGCGCGGAGCCCCGAGTTGATTTTCTGGAGCCCCGAGTTGATTTTCTGGAGCCCCGAGCTGATTTTCTGGAGCTCCCTGGCGCTGGAGCTCTGGCTTTTGGGGCTCGGAGCTTCGCTTTGGGCTCTCGGCCTGGAGAAGACGGAGGGGCTGGCGCGGTGGGCGCGGGGCAGCAGCCTCTTGGCCTCGGTGCTCGCCGACGCCTCCAATTTGAGGTCTGCAAAGAGCGAGGGTGCCAAAAAGCCTCTCGTTCGGCTCCCCCCATCCATCCCTCCCCGGGTGCCCCCTCGCTGCCCCCTTCTCCTATTTTTAAACAACCCCTTTCCGGAAAGCGAGAAATTCCTCGCTCGAGTGCAGCCGATGATCCCGAAGGATTCGGCGCGGAATGGGGATGATGCCTCGCTCGGCTGCGTCTCGCTGCTGGGGGACACGTCCAGGTGTCCTCGGGGGCTTTTTATTTTTGAGGAAAATGGGATTTATCAGCTTTTTTTACACCAACCCGCGGTGCCTCTGGGCACACAGATCCGCTCTTACCCTCCTTGCGCGAGGGAAGGATTGGAAACCGAGGCGAAGAGGGAGATGATAAGCCCTTATCTGCACCTTGGTGGCGCTGAGCCCGGTCCCCCCCGCTCGGACGCTGTTGGCACCTTCGTATCGCAGCCGAGCGAGCGGAGCCAGGGAAATTCCAGGAAAAATTCCTGTCTATATTCAGCCTCGTCCCCCGAGCCCGGAGCCTTCCCCCCGGTGGGGCTGGGGATGGGGTTGGTGCCCCCCTTACCTCGCAAGCCGCTGGCCACCAGCTTGTAGTCGCTGGGGGGCATCTGCAAGCGGGTGCTCTCAGCTTCCAGCAGCGTCCTAGGAGGAGAGGAGAGGGGTGGGAGCTGTGGGGTGGGCGCTATGGGGTGGGTATCATAGCGTAGATGCCATGGGGTGGATGCCATGGGGTGGGTGCTATGGGGTGGATGCTATAGGGTAGGTGCCATGGGGTGAGTGCTATG
>WAAB01017773.1:0-37377 GCA_013389865.1 Piaya cayana
ATCCAGTGGGTTATTCTATGACTAAAAAATGTGTAACAAAACAGTGTTGAAAAATGAGATGAAGTGTCCTCTGAGAGAGAGAGGGAGAATGAAAACAGAAAATTTGCAGAAATATTTTTCCAGTCTTTCTTCAGAAAGACAATTCAGGAAAGAGTACCAGTCTGGTTTTGTTTGTTTGTTTGTTTTTAATTCTTACATTGAAATCCTCAGGGTTTCCAGTAACACACATACAGTACCTCCGTTCTTTGGCTCTGCAAAATGAATATCAGCTTTGTTTGCTGTTGTCAGCGAGCACGGTAAGAGCCTTTACCTGCCCCTCATTCTTTAATTTTAGATGAAGCTGGAGACATATGAACTAGAAGACAGACAGAAAACCTTTGGATCGGATTTCTTGGGAGCGTGCTTTAGCTTAACACAAAAATAACATTTCTCAAACAATTTTACGTTTAAGCAACGTAAGTTCTAGTCTCCCATTAAGAGGGTCTGTTCCACAATGATATTCAGAGGCCAATACACCTGGTTTTAAGGATTTATCTTCATTTTTGTTTCACAATAATGTATTGCCAAGTGTTTGTGTGATGCAACGTTCAAAAATATGTGCTGGTATTTCCAGGCTCACTCTCTAACAGACTTCTGCTTTCATTCCAAAACCAACATGACAGTAAAAAGAGGAGAGCATTTGTCAGAGAAGACTGAGGTAGAAATGTTGTTGGGCATGTTAAGTATCTCAGCCTTCTTACCTATTGATACATGGTCACCATTTCAGCCATCAGTGGGTGTATGCTCTCTTTAATCTTCCTTTTCTAACTGACATACCTGTAGAAGCCCTTCAGTTATGTCTTCACTTCCCCTGCCAAGTCTAGCTCCAGCTGCGCCTTGGTCTTCCTGACCCCATCCCCACACAACCAAGCAGCATGTGTCCCTATACACATCCCAACTCGCCTGTCCCTGCTTGCACTGCCTGTGCAGTTGCCTCTTGCTCTTCAGTTTGACCAGCAGGTCTTGACTCAGCCACACTGGTCTCTTCCCTTCTCTGCCCGATTTCCTATGCCTGGGTACTGACTGCTCTTGTGCTGTTTCATGGAAAGCATGCTTGAATATCTGCCCGCCCTCTTCTGCTCCCTTGTTCCCAAGGACCATGTCCCAGGAGGTCCTACTGGGTAACTCCTTGAAGAGCTGGAAGTTTGCTTTCCTGAAATGTAGGGTGCTGGCAATACTCCTCACTTGTCCCATGTCCCTCAGGACCTTGAACTCCACCACTGTGTGATCACTGTAGCCCACACTGCCTCTGATCTTGATGTCACTGATAAGCTCACTTGTATTGTGGAGCATCAGTTCCTAGGTCTCTATTAGCTGTGTTAAGGATATGTCTTCAATGTGCTCCAGGAGTCTCCTGGACTGCCTACCGCTTGCTGTGCTACTTTTTCAGCATATGTCAGGGCGGTTGAACTCCCCCAGTATGATGACAGCTTGCAAGCACGAAGCCTCCTGTAGTTGGAGGAAGAAGGCTTCATTGGTTGATTCTCTTTGATCATATGGCCTGTAGTACGCACCAACCACAAGGTTCCTTTTCCTTGGTCTTTTATTCTGATCCATAAGCTTTCATCCAGTTGATGGCTACTCTTCAAAAGACAGCTCTTCAAACACCTGATATAGAGAGCAACACCTCCACCCCTCCTTCCCTGTCTGTAGCCATCTACAGTCACACTCCAGACATGGGATTCATCCCACCAAGTTTCAGTGACGGCAACCAGATCATAGTTTTCTAGTTGCACGGTAGCTTCCAGCTCCTCCTGTTTGTTGCCCAAGCTTCATGCATTCATATAGAGGCACCTCAGCTGGGCTCTTGGCAGCACTGCCTTCTTAGTGAAAGACCTTTATTTCCTTTAAGGTGTTCTGCAGAAATTTCCTTCTTGCCACCTACTAACTCAGGAGCCTCCTGCTCATCTCTACAGGACTTCAACAATGCCAGCATGCCCTGGGGTAACAGGTGGAGGGCCCAGACCAGCATCCCATGCCTCCAACCATTGTCTGTCCACCCACTGCTTGTCATAAGCAAGCCTGATATTATCCTCCTGGACATATGTACCACTGGCATTGAAACAGATCTTTTTGCAGAGTACCAGCTGGCATCTGAACTGCAATAACAACTGACAAAAGTTTATCTATTAACTTCATTTTTTCCAGAAAACAGATCTATTCTGAAACACTGCCTGTTACAGCTATTTAGGATCCCTCCAGCTTCCAGGGCTTTTGACCAAGACAATTTAAGTATTTTATAGAGGGATAAAACTCAAATAAAAGCTTTAAAACTGGAAAAGAGGGGGAAAAGCCATCCTGGCTACCTTTCAAGAAATACTTTGTAGTTTGTCAATAGTGTTAAACAGATACTCAAAGCCTGTTGCTTTCTGTTAGTCTAATTGTTTGTGACATATTCTGTCTTCTCACATATTCATAACATAAGGGAGGAAGTTCCAAAAGCATCAAAAGCAGCACTTTGGCAGGTAGACTCTTGGCTAGATTATGATACTTAGGTGGGTAATATTACATTCTTTTATTATTAAAATACCCAGGAACAATCCTTCTGCCATTGCATTAAATTGCCCTTTCATGTGCTGTGGATGGAAGCTATTACTCCTACTTTATCTGCTTGAATATGATAGAGGTTTGTTTGAGGCAGGTAATTTTCAAGTCAGGGCATGGGCAACATGTTCTTTGTACTGAAATTGCTTAATAATCTAGTTAGTACATTTCTTGCTGGGGGAAAAAAAAAGGATATTTTAGGACTTCATTAGTGATGAAGCAGGTTTCCTTTCTTTACTTATTTTTATTTATTTTCAAAAATTAGATGCCCTATACATATACTTACAAAAGTCCCCCTTTTTTATTGGAATCAGAAGAAAAGAAATAAAATAGCTGTGCAAGTTGCAAGTTTTCTGTCATAATCCTTAAGTGAGAAAATTGGAGTTACACTTTTATTTCTAGAGACTGCAACAAGAATAAGCATTAGGTTAGTTTTAGACTAACCAAGTAACTATGCCTTCCTGCACTACAACTGTGCTTTTGCTTCTTTGTTCTCAAAAAAAAAGGAACTCATGTTCATCACGACAGATCTACATCCTGCCTTTCTCAAGGCTGACAAGTAGAAATGAACCCAGAGAAGAACACAGGAACTGACTCATTTACACCCTCGGACTTCTACTGCAGAACAGAAAAAAAATGCACTAGACAGTTTATGGCCTAGAATGCTTTAAAGTGTGAATGAAGTCTATGTACAAACACTCACTGTGCCACTAACAGCTACAGCCATTAGTCACAATGATTTACCGAGTGATCTATACAAAGACAAATTCAGTATGAGTGGAAGACAATGCCTTATCAGAAACTGTGTATGTGCCTCCTGCCAGAAACAGCAGCCAGTTTGAACCAACCACTTCCTCTTCAAAAGGCCCTGAATGAACCATCTGAACACAGCATAAAATGGGTAAGAAGTGCTTAGAAAAGCTCGGTATTTTTAGACAGTTGCCACTCATCAGCAGAGGGCAAGAGGAAGCAGAATACATGGCAGCAGCCAGCCACAGTGCACAGCTTCCATCTGGAGTGCTCCTGCACACTGAGCTGCATGAGAACTTCTACACATCAGCAGTTGGTGCACTTGTCCCTGGGTTATTTTTTTATTAATCTCGGGACAAAAAACCACTGCTCTCAACAGAAGCCCTTATCACTGCTTGCCTAAGCACGGGTTGCAGTAATTTCCTTCAGTATTTTCTTCCTGGGTGCTGCTGCTCTGCAACTCTTCCCCACCTACTAGATCCAAGACAAAAAACAGACTTTGGGTAAAGTGATTTTATTAATGATCTAGAATTATAGCTCAAAAAAGGGAAAAATAAATTGAAGATCAACTTGAATGATAACTGACCCAAATCGACTTACAAAGGTTTTACCTTAAATATTTTAACTATTCATCCTATTAAAAAGCATCACCTATGAGCCAAGCAACGTATTTAGCTCTTTCAAGAGCTCATTTTCACTTTATCTTATGTTGTAGAGTAAGTCTCAGAAGTACAATTGATTGTAATTGACTGGAATGTTGATGCCACATACAGTCAGGATCTAATTATCACAGAAAAACATAGCAGGTAAATAATCTTGTTTTATTTCCTGTTCGTGCATCACTCCTAGAAGAAAGCCTGTTGTGTCTGCTGCTGAAGACAGCTCAGCTGGGAAATTTCATCATTGGTACCAAAAAAGAATGAAAATTTACCACCTCTCCCTTTCCCTGAAAGAAACAAATATAGGAATAATTGAAAAAAAAATATCAAAAGAGCTTGGTAGGAGGGGGTGGAAACACACTGCTGGCAGCTTGTACATAGAAGCAATATTGTATTAACGGGATCATCAAGGCCAAACAACCTGTCTCAAATTACTTTCTTGTGGTGGTAAGGAGAGAACAAGCAAAGTGTCCTGAAAAGCCTGGGTAGAAGCTCTTACGCTGCTACCCACCCACCACACATCTACAGCCTGCTCCTGGGTCCTCAACACAAACTTCTCATCCACAGCTGCACATAAACCCCTGTCATTTTCCACTGCGTCTGAGGTGGGTAGATGGCATTCATCATTGGTGTCTTCATGGCAGGAATCCAACATCCCAGCAGTCTATTTATTTGAACCCTTAAACTCATGGAAAGGAAAAAAAGAAAGTCTCCCCCACTACCCACAAGAGTGCACTGTGGCTTTCAGAATGGAAATCCTCATGAGTTCAGAAAGATGACAAACCCTAGGTTAAAAATTATAGCTACTTTTTATTATTAAGGAATTACCATTAGAAATTCTAAATACTCTGACAGGGAATGTCACCAAATGAGATCACAAAATACTTAAACCTGAATTAGCAAAGACTGTTATTTAAAGACCTTGAGTGTTACATGTGCTGAATTTTACTGGTATTGAAACTCAAGAAAAAAGAAGACATTCCACTGAGCTCGAATGAGAATTAATAAAGTTAAATTTAACAGTCTTCATAGGGTCATAGAACATTTGGAAGGAACAAGAATTACACATTGATTAAAAAAGGGATTTTCCTATTGCAGAAAAAAAATGAGGGTACCTACACTACAGAAAAAAAGTAATTTCATTTAAATTTCTCCTTTGTGGAAGACAGCTGTAATGTGCCTCTGGGATATAACTAAAACTTGATGTTACTTTGTATACATTATTCATTTAATACACAGTATCTAAGACAGCAGCAAATAAGTTCTGTGAAGACTGGGGACATGAGAGGAGACAACCAAATGATACACTGAGAACAATGTTACCTCTTCTTGAATTTTTAAAGGAATTTCCCTCTTTTTGAATTTTTAGAGGAATTTTTCAAAAGCACTAACAAAACCACTGGGGAGAAAATAAAATATACAGTATTTACTGTTCTTGCTAATCCTGAAAATGGTTCCTCAGAGAAACAGAGGCTGCAAAGCCTAGCTCAGCTGTACAGTGTGCTGGAAGGGAATTTAACTTTGGTTATTGCTCTCAGTCAAGTACTGTCATCTGACTTTAAGTACATTTTCACATATCAAATTACAAAAGCAACTGACCTAACCAGTTCTGCTCAAGCAGGATTCCTGAAGATAACTGATATAAAAAAATTAATCATGCAAATCTCCATTGTAAATGTACTTCCAGCTTCACAGATGGTTACTTGTTCTGACAACTTTTGAGCTTTAAAGCATTTAACTGGATAAAAACTGTATAAAACCTCTTGGTGGTGATGCAAAGCAACCTGACCTTAATCTATGCCAATACTGATTATTTATCAAAAGAGAAATATTCAGGTATACCACTAGCAGTAAGAGTAGGCCAAACATCAACTTAGCTGGAGTGATTTTAATTCCCACATTGTTGACACAGTCTATGATGCCGAGTCTCACGTATACTAGCTGAACAAGTGAGTGCTTTTAGAAGTTTTTATAAGACTTGTGATAAGGCTTATAGTTCCAAAAACCTGTCTGATCATTCTTTTGGTCAGAGGTCAGAAAAAAAAAAAATGCTCCTGCTCCTTACAAATCATGTCCAGCCCCAGTTGTGTACATACAGTCATCTTCAGTTGTGGTATAATAATGTTCAACTTGTGAATGGCAGCTGAAGTTTGAGCGTCTGGAGTTTTCATTGCTTATTTATTAAGCAGCAGGCCAGAGAGAAACAGGAACTGATACTTCTAACAACAATCTTCAGCCACTTCACAGTTCAGCTTCCTTCTCCACTCCTCTTTCATGCTTCACATAAACACATACCTCACAATTGCATTCTTTCTTACAAATTTCTTTCAATCCCAGACAAGATTATTATGCAGAAATTATCAGAACCACATACAAAATAAAAGTATCTAAAGATTATTCGTTTCCTGTAAGTTTAAGAAATGTATACACCAACATCCTTATCTTTCAGAAAACTAAGTTTGCAGTTAACTTCATTCAACTTATTCTGGGGAAAAAAAAAGGTATCAAAAGACTGTACATGAACATAGCAAGAAACTTGCTACAGGAATCTACAGTCAAATTAATGGGATAGTCACAGGGCTCTAATTAGTGACCTGGCACAAAGGATTTCTTTGATGTCTATCCAGAAGCAAAGAAGCTGGCTTGAGAAAGGACTGCTTGGTGGCTCAGTCACCTTAGTTCCTGTGCACAAAGAGTTTCACACTGAGCAGGTACAATCAGATCCACTTCCCTAAGTACGTGAAACTCAGGGCAAACAGAAATTGATAACAGGCCACTACCATGGTCAGGCTATTTTGTGACATTTTAAATAATCCAAAGGACTTCTAATACTCTAAGCAAGTTACATGAAATTTTTTTTTTCCCCCAAGATGGGAAACCATAATCAATAAAAAAATCACAATGAAGAGTTTATCACTTTTCCTCTAAGTTGCCCTTTGGAATTAACTTAGACCAAGATTTTGCTAATAAAAGCACTACTCAAAAGCATCTGTAGTTAGGCAGATCGTCTCCTACCATCCTATGGGCCAACCACTGTTTTACCACATAGCTCATAATATCACCACGAACAATTTGCAGGAAGGCATGGACTCCATGGTATGAATGTATTTGGGTTTTTTCCCTTGAAAAGAATCAGCAAGTCAAGCCTGAGCAGCCAAAGGATGGAAAGTCTCTTGATCAATAAACAACCACTGTTCCAAGTACCAGCATCAACAGGGGCAGGAACTAGAAAAGGAGGAACAGGGTCAAGCTCAAGAGGAAGGCACCATCTACATCTCCACCCTTCCCCAAACTTGAGGCAACCTAAGTAACAGACTCTCAGAAGCCTGTCAGCTTTATGCCACCAGCAAACAGGCATGAAACCCTTTAAAAGGGCACCAAGTATCCCTTCAGTATAAATCCAGATGAATACCCAGGAGGCGGAGCAATGAAAAGTTAGTTACAAAGGCACACCAACTCACAGTTCTTCTGTTCATCATTTCAGCAGCACAAAACATTAGAAATAAATCTGTCAGAGCACTGAATTCTATCAATGAAGTCAGATAATCCTGCACATATAGAAAATGGAAGGAATAAAGTGTACTATGGGAAGGAAGCAATATCTGTGATAACTGGTCAGAAGCATGTGGGTACTGCCCATTTCTCATCAAGTTTGCACAAGCCCAGTTGTGCAATACAATCAGAAATTCATGGCACAGAGCGACAGATGACTGCTGCCATGACTCACCACGGGAGCTCAAGAGATCATGAGAAATCAGCAACGTTTTGCTCTCTATTGATACCAGGATAACTGACTCTCCCTTTTCTCCCTCCAGTGTGGTTTTCTTGAGTTGTATAGGAAGTTGTGCACAATGTTACGTCAAAATAATGCCTAGATTCTGAATAAGACCCTCCTGTCTGGACAGTGTTTTCCACTCAGACTGTAAGCTCTATGCACTTCACTCAATACTCGGAGCTGACAGCAGTTCAATTAACAATTACGATGCTGCCGTCACTGTCCAGGGCCTCATAGCTCCCTGCGCAGGTCTCAAGACCCAGCTCTCATATTGACAAGTTCTGTAAGTGTCCCACTATGTTTTCACATCTCTGCATAAGACAGTGTGGCAGTCAAGACATGAAACACTGGTGATCAAGATATGAAGTCTCAAGCCCAAGCCAGTCACCAACTGTGCATCCCCAATCAGCTCCCCAGGGCACTCAATTTTTATAGTAGAGTTCACATAATGCAAGGGTAACTCCCTTTGCACTGAGACTGAAGAAAGGCCCCAGCACTTTGGAAAGAAAATTGAAAAAAAAAAAAAATCAAGTCAAATTTCAAGTAAAGTCTACATAAAGCATGGAGAATTAATAACCACCTATAGAAGAAAGTTTAGGCACCTTGTTTCACACCCCATAGGAAAAAGGTCTGACACTGAAAACATTTACTAGGATAATAACCATTTACCTTGATCACAGCCATCCTCTTCCTAACTCCCACATTTCATTGCATACCTTCATTCTTCAATACATGAGATACAGATTTTTCAAGCACCTACTCTTCTGGCCTTGGAAGTGAAATGGTGTGATACAGACCCAGTGCATTTGTTCTTCTGGCCTGGTACCCTATTTTTCCAGACAGGAGAAGGAACTGGTGTTGGCGAACAAGCATCATCCCAATATCCATATGCTGCCACCTCCTCCACTTAAACACGTGAGTGTTCTTTAGGCACAAATTAAAGGGCTTAAAGCATGTTTGTAAATGTGCAAAAAAACCCTCTGCAACACTAGTGTTACTTTGTCACTACTATGTCCCACTATCAGTGCCAGCAATAGATGAGGGAGAGCTTACATTGGGATATGCTTTTGGGTGCTGGTGTGGCTGGATTAGTTTTTCTGAGCACCACCTATGTCCCAAAAATTCTGTATGTCAAAAATAACTTCAGGAAAGCTCCAAATAAATCAGGAAGGATTAGCTATTATTATCCAAGAGACAGTGGAGACAATTGTTTCAGACATGCAATCTTGCCAGAAACTCAATAGTGGTCGGATGCCATACCACATAGTACTTTAATAGCTACTTTTCTCTAACAAACTAATTACAACCATTCAAAATTGTAGTTTTCTAGGAATATTGCACATTCAGTGCAAGATAGTTTGGATCTAAAGGAAAAAATATTCACAACACCAACACCAACCACAAAATGTTAATAAATTATTTACCTGCTTATCAAAGAACAGATGACTTACAGCACATCTTACTGTTGAGTGCTGCAGTTATTAAGCCTCCTCAATTGCATCATGAAAACATTTTGGCAAACACTTCAGAACTGTTACTTCCATCAAGACAAGGTGCAGATAAAATCTGAATGACTGATCATAGCAACAACTTCAAAAAGCTGCTTGAATCTCAGTTAAATTAACAGCCTAGCTACAGTTACGTCACACCAAACACCTGGTTTTCTAAAGCACTTTACCCTAAATTAAACAGCACAGTCCTCCAAATTAGCATTCTTATTTCACACACAGTAACTGGTTTTGAAGTTCTAAGTACACAATCTCTCTCCATCCAAGACTTCCCATTCCCACAGCAGTTTGAACAAGGAAGTAAGAACCAAATAAAATGCAACAAAAGCCTCAAACACACAAAACACCTGTATGCAAAAAAGCAATCCCAGATCAAGCAAGAGACTGAAACAGGAGATATCACCCAAATAGCAACAGCTCATGAACTACTGACTACATAGCTGAATTTCAAAAGATTCTCCCCCTTGGGAAGACAGGTTATTTGATTCACTAGCAACCTGGATTTATCTGCAGTAGAACCAGTCCTCTGAAGTGTTATGTTTTCAAGAATGCTATAACGCTATAGTTTGGGAAGTGATACACAAAGAAGGAGAAAAGGGGTTTCCACTGTCTTTTTTTAATTCACTTATGACACAATAGGGAAGGCCTGAAGAAATTTTTGTATAACCTCTTTGTCTCCTTCCCCTGCTCCCAAGAACAAACGCAGTAACCATATTTTCAAGGCCTGCACACAGAAAATTTAAACTCCAAACAGCAAATATTTCAGAAAACAAGGAATGAGTGAAACCAGCATTCCAACACAAGTTTTTGGCAATCTACCACATGCACTCCCATCTTGAATTTTTAATTACTAATTAAGCATAAATAAGCCAAAGCCCAGGAGAATACAATTTCCCTTCAAGTAACACATTATAGACGGCTCTATGACACAAAGGCCACAAACCAGTGAAAGCTAAAACACAGAACTTATTTTCAAAATATCTAATAAGCCTAAGCATAAAACACAAGTACGTATTCATATACTTTGAATCTTCACATGAAATGCTTTATACCAAAGCAGTACATGCTTTCATGGAGTATTCAATGTAATGACCATGCGGAACAAATTCTTTTAAATGGCACTGCTATAACAGAGTAAAATTTCAGTAAAGAACCTGTTGTCAAAGAAATTGTGTGCAACTCACACAGGCTTCACTGTCATATACATATATTGAACTTAACTGTCTTCTACATTCACCATTGATCCTAACACACAATTAAACAAATACCTTTTGAATTTTCTTTGGTTCTTTCTGTGAGTTTTCTCTGAGCGGTACTTTTCCAAACAACTTCCATCCCACATCATTTTGTTTTTCAAATCTTGTACTTTGCTTTCTGGTAAATAAATTCCTAAGAAAAAAAAAGAGTTTGATTAAGAACATAAAGCCTCTGAAAGTTATTTTTATTGACATTACTACTTTTTAATCATAAAGCGATATGCCAGTTTGTCTAACCACAACTATGTTTTTCCAGAACGGTACAGACAGTGCAAACCAGTCTTCATGCTTCTGGTAGCTCTCAGTTCCTCCAAGAGCACAACAGATATTTTACACCTTTGGCATGCCCAGATTATTTTAATAACACATTTTCCTTTGTCCTACTGTCTAGTTCAGTGAATATTCAAATATGTTCAGGTTAGCTCAATTATTAACACTTGACCATAGCTTTCACTCCCTCATCTAGAAGTAAAAAAACCAATTCCACTGAGACAAAACCATCTTTGGTACTTCATTGTTACTTCAATCAGCAGAGCTACAGGACTCTTCATACTACAGATGCTTCCAGTCTGGCATTACTGCTTTTCCTTACTTACAGTTACTACCTTCGTGCCCAGTGGGCTGACCCAGTAAGTACCCTGTTCCTTAAGGTGCAGCAGTTTGGGAAATAAAGCCACACTGAGCGTCATGTCCTAGAATGGGTAAATACACATCTGCATTGGAAACAACCTGGACATTAAAAAAAAAAAGTTGTTTTCCCTGGCCACTTTGGATTAGCTAACATAAACAATAACATAAATACACTAATAGATCTAATATTGTTTCGAGTACAAGAGAAATGTTTAATATGAGGAAAACAACTGAGGCACAAGCATCAAAGTGCGCTGGAATGCATTATAAGGTTAATGAAGCACATTGCCACCCTTAAATCTGCATACATTTACACAAATGATCACATGCTTCTATATCACAAGGATACAGTTACCTTGAAACCCAAACCAGGAGCAGATTATCACATTAAAAGATAAGAACAAGGTGCTTAAGTACAGAAATCACAAGTCAGTAACAACTGATGTCAATGGAAAGCAGTAATTGCAATTCTACAAATCCCTTTCAGCTTTCTTCTACCCCCCCCCACCTAACACAAAAGAAGGATTAGTATAAAGATGTAGGGGAAGCACTTGCAGTGAAAGCACTAAACAAGAACAGCATGGAATATGTGGAAATGCTGCCTGGTTTTTCCTCTTTACACTTTTTTTTCAAAGCATATAATTATAATTCTACAGGTAAATTACTGGATCAATACCAAAGGTTTGCTTTGTCCCTACGACTACCATACTCCATTTCAGTTTTACAGTTTGACTGCACAGTTACCACTACAATTGCCAGTGCTAGGAAAAAGAGCCTATAATAAAAATTACTTCCAAGAAAGTATCTCAGTTGAATTTGCTTTCTTTTCACCAGCAATTCCTTCACTTTGGCAATATAAAGAATCCATTCTGTTTGAGCATTTAGTACCCTGAAGGGCTTCTGCGTGTAACTACCTTCTTACCCCTGCCCCAGTTCATCACAAGCACGTGAGACAGCACAAGATAATGGATTTATAGGATCATTTGAGACAGCTACCAGGGAAGTAAAGTGTAGAGACACATACAGGAGATTAATTTTTAAATATATACGCATAGTTAACTTAAAATGGAGAACTATCAAGCACGTTCTAAAATCTACCTAAGAATAAAAAGGAAAACATGACAGGAATAACATCATCAAAACCACTGCAGGTAACAGAATGTACAAGGCAAGACAGGCTGGCTGTTCTGGCAAAATGTTTTCTTTCACATTGTTATCACTTCAGAAGCAAGCACATGAAGTCCAGACTAGATACTGTATTCAAAGAAAATGAGAACCTGGAGCACCAGGGACACCTGAAAGAGCCCCACAAGGAGGCACACCTCTGTGACAGTTCTGTGCACAGTCAAATCCTTTCTTGGAAGGAAAAGGCTTTCACCACAGTTCATTAGCAATGCAATAACATGAGAACTGAAGGACTAACATGCAAATTTGTCTCCCTATCTATGTACAAGAGGTAGCTGGTGGAGATATATACAAACAACAAACCCTCCCAAACTCCTCTAAGGGATTTTAAGAGCAGCAGTACATCTTTATCTTCAGAGCAAAATAAACATGAATTGGAATGATGAAGTATAACAGCTTTCTGCTGCTGCAAGTGCCTGTGTCAGGTGAACTAAATCTGAAAAGTCAATCTCATGTATTTGCTTTCAATTTGATTTTGCAATCCTAAATATCTCTTTTCCCTTTAGAGGGAGCATCATAGTAATCAGTTCTACACCTTACGGAGCAGCAGCTGACACAACTAGATATTAACTCCAAAGACAAGCTCAGAAATCCTAGGGTAAAAGATCTCAAAGCTGAATTACAGTTGTTTTAAATTAATTTGAGCTCCTGAATGTAAAAAGGGTTGACATGCCTGGAAAGAAAAGATCACATGATGATCATTATCTTAGTCTCACCGCCCTCTTCACAACCATTTGAGCACATCATGCTGATTTACAACAGGGACATTAACAGGAATATCTGACATGACACATCAGTGCTGCAGCGAAACTAGTAGGGAGCCACAACAGTGCCCTGGGTTACATTTGCATCCTATTGAACACGTTAACTATTTTACACTAGGCATCTACAGTTGCTTATTTTAGGAAAAACAAGCATAGAAGATTGAAAAATTCCTTTTCCACAGTATCTTTGAAAAAAACATATCTGGCATAAAACAGTGTAACTTTGTTATTTTAATTGAGCTGTGGAGAGGAATCGCCTGCCTGAAGAGGATTTAATTCTAACTCCGAAGTTAATGTTTGCATACATACAAATAGCATCCTGTGATACAGGAAGGAGACAACAATCTTTTGCTTGAACATACACATACCGCACCATTACTGTATACTGATCTGCCCAACTGCCTTTTTTGTGAGGAAGGGAGGCAGTTAATACTAACAGGTAAGTTCAGTAGTGTCTGTAAAATCTTATTTTTTAATAAAACTTTAGAACCACTTCATTTTGTTTCTACAAGCACTGCTAAGATAAATAGTTGCCATATATACATGCTACACATTCATATATTGCCCATATTTATGTAGCCCTGACTGCTACCATGTTCAGGTTGAAATCTCAACCAAATAGACCCCAAAATTATTAGAACCACATGAACAGCAAATAATCAAGCCAAACCTATCCACACAACACCCACTGCTGCTTAAAAGCATAAGCTGGAAAATGCTAAGTCCTGCATCACCACCAAAGCAGAAAGTATATCTAGTTCTGTCCAACTCCCTTTCTAAAACGACAGGAAGCCTGTAACACATCAGTCAGCAACTCCTTCCACCTGATGAGTTGATAGTGCTGCTGCACAGGCATTCAATACTCACTTCTTCCACATTTCAGCTGTGGCTTGTCCCCAGCAAGGTTAGTCACAGATTAGAAGTCATCCCACAAAAAGGTCATCCCTCCCCATCTCTCCCCCAGCTCAGTATACAAACCTATCTACTAAAAGGAGCAAGGACAGTGCTGCCATAGCTTCTGTTGCCAGTTTAGTCCAGATCCTAAAGTAAGCTGTAAACTTCCGCCTTGAAAAGTCTCAAAGTCTTCTTTAGCCAAGCAGACTCAATACTGTGCCCCTTCAGATACCTCTGTTTCGCTGCCCCACAAGTCAAGGCATTGTTTCTCTGGCAAATGTCACTGGTACAACAGGAAAAAAGGATGGACTCCAACACAGCAGCTGTCAGAGGGTGTCGCTGAGCAAGGCAGACAGCCGTACAGCCACTGACACCTGTGCATACGCCCCCACACCTGGACTGCCAGGCAATGCACAGTATTTGTTTTCCCCAGACTCTCAAGATATACCAGCTGACTGAAATAAAAGGGTACAGGAGCACAGCAGTTAGGAGTTTTGATGATTAGAGTATTTGGGTTCTCCAGAAATGTTAAAATTAATGATTTTAAACTATTTTGATGGTATTATTTAGACATTACTCCTTAGAGGAAATTCCAAAGACCACAGTACACGAACTACTGGCATGCAGCATGGAATGACAGTTGTAAGCAAAACAAAAGTAAGAAGCCATATGCTGTTCTGTGGTAGATTACTTTAACACTGACGCAGCACAGAGATTATATTTGCAAATAAATGGGTTCCTTACTCTTAAAAGGACAGCTGCTATAAACATACCTGCATGAGAATTAACTAGAAACTGTCGTAACTCATACACAAACTGATGCATTTTATCTGTGTTTACCCCAAACTAATTTGAAATCGCAAGTAAATTTTTGTTACAAGTGTTAAAAACCATGTACAACATTTTCTGCTCTCAAGATGCAAGCTCTACTCACATTCAGATTTTAGTCTTTCTATTAAGGAGGTTATTTTCAGAAGACAAAATAATTGGATGGTCATGCAAATTATCAACAGGAAGGACTTACCAGTCTCATCAGTAGAGCAGATGAAAAAAAAGGATGGCGGAGAAAGTTCAAAAAGTTCAGATTTTGTAGTACAAAATTATCTTGAAAAAGAATTTTAAATGAGCATCAGACTCCCATGTATTCTTAAGAAGCAGAAAACAAAGAGAGGCAAGTCAACACTCACTTCAGCTGCTTCTGGAGGATGAGGCTGAAATTTCCTGATACTTCTAAATTAAATGTGAGAACACCCAGGTCTTGAGCCCCTCGGCTTACGCACAGGCAGTCACACTGCAGTGTATAATAGACTTCATCTTAAGAGTTTTAACAGTAAGAGGATGTAAATCGTAAGAACTAGGTAAACCCACGTCAGGCACATAAGCACAGCAGAAGAGATGATTCCACAGACATTCCACACAGCATTCAGAAACCTACATTGAAACAGGACATTTTAAGTAGCATATGGCACCTATTAAGAAAAAACCCCAAACATATCAAGAGAAATGTCATTAAATATTTGCTGCACTGTGGGCAAAAGTTTCCAGCTACCTTACCTGGCATGGTACAAATTCAATTAACACCATCTAGGAAACATTCTCACTCTATTACGGAATTTAGGCAAAAGGTGTAACAGCATTGTTTTCCTTTCATTCTTCAATGACTTTTTGTATTCTGTCCTACCTATGACCTTCACAACTCACTCTCAGTAAATACAAGGAAGTCTCAGCTGCGAACATTCCAAATTCACACTCCAGTCACTTAAATAATTTCCAGAGGCACAGAAAACAAACCCTAAAAAGTCAGCAGTGAATTACAGCACAGGAATTTTGATTAGCTGATTAATAGAGGAACAAGATTCTGACACACAAATCATGATTAGAGAACTGATGGACTTAAAACAAATTTTTTGTCAGAAGACCTACCAAAATCTCCTGAAAACCTTATATCTACATTCTGTACAGATGAGGGCCAACCTTGGGTACCCACGACCAGATAACATTGGATTCTAGAAATAACTCACTAGATGCAGTGATTGCCAGTTTTTGCATTCCACCCTCCCAACCCCAGATCACCTCTCAGTCAACCTATGCTTTTAATTTAAAAAAGCAAACAAACCGACATCAAAACAAAAAACCCAACCAACCAAAATATCATCAAAAAAGTCCAAGTATTTTGGCCAGAGTGAAGAACCCTCCATCAACAAGTCAAAAGTTTTGTTTTGACTAAGATTCCAAAGTCACATACAAAAGTAGGGTTTGCAGAATCTTATCTCTGAGAGATTGCCAAAGGTCAAGGTAAAGGAAGAACAATGCTTGGTTTATGGATAAACAAATCCAACAGAAGTAAAGTCAGACAGCCTAGAAGTTGACCTACTGATGAAGTGGTAACTAACAACAAACCATGTTTTAGAAATCCTTATCACATTTCATAAACAAAGTTTTCCAACCACTTACATTTTATCATGTTCAGTGAGAATCAGGAATAATGACACTGACACTTCACAGTGTGACAGATATCTGCAGGTCTGAAAAAAGTTTTCTGCAGTTGAGGGAGACAGTAATACAGGTTAGTGGTAGAGGATATGTGACAGCTTGCAACAGGGTAGCTTGGAAATACCTCTTTAGATTTCTGGGAAAAAAGCAGGGCTTGATAAATTCATTAAAATCACTTATCAAGACTACAATGTTCTATGTTTACCTTTTTTCTGAGAGGGTAGTCCTCATTTCAGTGGAGAATAAACCAGAGCTGCCTGCACTGACACATCAAAGACATAAAAAGATAAACCAGGCAGTAAATCTGCATGTTTAGCAGTTAGGACTGGTAGCGGCAGACCAAGAACTATTTTGCAGGGGCGTGATGCACAGTGCTAGCCTATCATGTGAATGTTGCCGAACTCTCAAATGGGAGTTTCGGCAAGCCAGGACTCTCATACAAAAGCAACATTTGGGTCCAAATTCAAATAATTAACAGTCAACCAGCTATACGTAACGTGGTTTTTTCAGCTAGCAAAATTCCCAGTTATCCCAATTTTAACAGAATAACCCAAAATTCAGAGTTTGAAAGCAGATCTCTTAATTGATCTGTAGTACTATTGTACAAAGCAAAAGTTGAATGAATAGATGAAAAGCCATCTTAAGCAAAAAAGCTAAACCCAAGTCAGCAGCAAGTCTTTGCAACAATAAAGATTAGACATGGACTGGGTTGTATCAGCAAGATGAAGAGCAAAAAATGATTTAAAGGTCTACCTTGTACTCACGAGACTACATCCATATCCAGTTTGGGGGCTGCAGTCTAAAACAAAGGGCAATCAAAAATAGGAGGAAGTCTAGTGGATGACCACTACAATAGCTGGTTGCTCAAGCCTTCCACATACAAGCAGGATGCTGAGAGAGGTGGTTTCATTTAGCCTTGCTGACCATACTTAAGAGACGCAAACAGAAAAAATGAAAGTCAAGGCAGTAAGCTTCTGCAAAGTAAATTCCAACTGGATAAAAAGAGAGGGATCCATCTCCCCAGGTGGTAGTGGCTAAATCCTGAGCATTTGGCCTAGAGAGGCTGCGGTACCTCAGTTCTTTGATATACTCACAATTGACTGGACAAGGACTTGAAGTACATGAGCTTAGTGCTGAAGTCAGCCCTGCATTGAGCAGGAGGCTACACCAGATGGTTCCTGAAGTCTCTTCAAACTCCACATTGCAAAAGGCTGTAGCTCACAAAGGGGAGTGCAAGTACTAAGTAAACACCTTGTCTTACCTCACGATCGCTACCATGTTCTTGTGTTTATTCTGTCGATTGTTACTGTAAGGTGTGAGTGACTCCTTATTTTACTGTAGGGTGGGTTTTTTTTACTTTACTATTCTTACATGGCTTGAAAACTTTTGAGGAACTTACTGACGAGGAAGAGAGGCTTAATATGGATTGCTGCTTAGAGCAGCAATGTAACTAATACCCAAACTGAGACAAAGAGCTCATAAAGAAGATTTTGTATATTTCTTTTTTTCCTGCCAGCAAACTCAACATGTAACAGAACACTGAATATAAAAAGAAAGGCATAAAACCAGATATTTCTGGTCCAGAAAGACCATGGTCTCCATTAAACAAGCATTCATCCATACACAGAATCTTATTAACAGACCATTTCTTGCTTGAGCCTTTACAAACATGCTTAAAAGCAAAAATTAATGTTGGCTCTTAACTTCTCCATACATTACATAATACTGGAAAACAAAGGGAGACAGTATTAAAAAAATAATAATCCAGGAACAAGAATGTATATTTATTCTGTCTAATTTCACCTTATTCACTGCATTTTTCAAAACCTCTAAGCATTCATACCATGCTCTCACAATACTGATTGTGAATTAAGCACTCTTTACAGTTAGAGCAATATTTTTATCATTTCTTACACTTGCAATAACTATTGGTATTGCTGATAAGGAAGGGAAGGAACAAAAAGTCAGTTGAACATTAAACAGTATTTTGATTAGATAGAGAGATAGATAAGAGCGTCACATGGAAGTGATTGCGCTCATATTCTCCTTCTTCCCTGGTGCCCATCCACTTCTCATCATTTCTTTCATCACAGTGAAACATCAGGAAAGTTCCTGCAAATTACCTGAAGATACCAAGTCCAACTAACTCACTAATTCACTAAACCTTCATACAGACACTGAATCAGAATGAACAGACCTTAATTTCATTCATCTGAATTAGTTCCTGAAGTCTTGTATCTATCAAACTGTACGTAAATTTTCCTCTCTCTATTCAAAAGCATGTAGAATGTGTAGAACTGAACAACTGCAAGCTTTACAAAAGGCAGCCTCACATGGGAGACAAAGAAGGAATGGAAAGGGAAAAGCTTTATAGATGAACACTGCAAGCAATACACAACTATCAACAATGCTACACATCTCATCCACTAGCCAGTGGGTGACTTCTGTAATGCTTTCAACCAGCCACTGGAAAATAAATATGCCCATTTGACTTAATTTTAAATGACTGGTTCACATTAAGTCCTCACTTCCTGCATATTTGTGTGCCATTACTGAAAAAAAATCCCAAAACTCAAAGTACTGCTGAGCAGATTTTCATTTAACTTCCATAATGAACAAATAACTTCAACAAGCCTCTTAGTTTTGCTGTTGAGTAACTAACTGAAAATGGTTTCACACAAACAGAAGACTAAAAAAAAAAAATATATTATATCTGCAACAGCATCTTTCCTTCATTAACAAAAAAAAAAATATTTTATCTGAAACAGCGTCTTTCCTTCATTCTGAAGAGCCATATCTCAAATAAGATTTAGTGCAAAATTGAAGGAAGAACTAACAAAACAATAATAATAAGCAAAAGTTCTATTATTGCATGCATAAAGAGAAAATCGGGATTAGAATCAATGTGGATAGTTTCAGTTCAACACCTAGTGGAGAACAGGCCACATGACAAAAGTCAGAACGGCACAGTGAATTTGAAGCTAGGGAAATCTGAAAACTGTATCACTCAATTTTCAACCTTTATCAAAAGAAAGGCTGTTGTCTCTGTAGAACTCCAACTTTACACCTATGGAAGATTTGCTTTGAGAGCTAATGCTTATTTTGGAAAAATCCTGCAACTTTACTTTTGCTCCATTGTGATGTGAGAGTCAGTACAGATAAGGGAAGGACCACCAGTCTTTCATTTCAGATAGACAGAAAGTAGCTTTCAAATAAGTAGAATTCAAAACCACATTGTTAAGACAAAAGCACACAGCAGATGAGTATAACGAAATGCCTCATGAAATATTGTTTCCAGCATCATCTGTTAATACAGATCATTGGTGCCTATGCTGCTTCCCACACTACTGAAACATAACCTTGTTTGCCTTCCTCTTTCCCCAACCCTTTTAAATGCCCATTATTGACAAAGATTAATGGGGAAAGGATGAAACTGCCACCAAATTCCACTTACCCTCCAACGGAAGTGTGAATTCTGTGGGTCAGGAAAGCACAACCCTGGGGAGCCCAGCTCACCCATAAGGCAGTGAGGCAGCCTGTGCTTGGTGTTTGTGCAGGTTGCATCTGTCCACAGCACATCCTGATCTTTCTGTCCCTCCTCCTACAGATATTAATCCTATTCTCAGCCTGTCTCCTCCTGAACAGCCCAAACTCTAATAGGCTTTTTTTCCTTCCTTTTCTTTATCGGATTAGAAGAAGTAAGGCTACAGTCTGGACCGGGTTTGTGCTTCTTTCTATGCATACTACAGGATGCCAATCCTGCTGAAGAAGTTTTCTCACAGAAATTCAGAGATTCTTTGAAAACAGTAAATCATAATATTCTTGAAGCGCTTTATTTCATGCATAGTCACCATTCTTTGTAGAGTAGAGTTTTCCTGAGAACCTGCTATTTAGGACAATTAGATCAAAAACTTCAAGGAGTAGCCTGAAAAGAAAGAGGATCCAGATTCCTGGAAAAATGGACAATATTCACAGCAACGGACTAAGTAAAGACTTGGGATTCTCATAGGCCACTCAAAAGGAAGGGGACTGCATGGCTTATTATTTAACTGAACACAGTCCTACTTGTTCTTATGGTCAGTCTGCATGTAACTATAAAAAGCTTCATCCTCAGTCTCCAAAACAATAAATGAAAAGAACACAACTTCTACAGTAAGATCGCAACAGTCCTTGTTCAGCAAAGCTGTTTGAAACCCAAGCATTTTTAAAGTCTGTCTCAGCAGTACTCTAGACAAGCAATGTCCAAAGGTAAAACTCATTAACCTGAGCTACTTCGAGTCACTAGGGCAAAGGAACAGACAAGCCACACACTCTTTAATTCTCCCAACCAATTATTTGCTCACAATGTTTCTCACACCAAGCTCCTGCATATATTCAAATGAAGGAAACAAATTCAAACTCATAGTTTCTGTGACAGACCTCTGGTGTTCTAGAGCTGACACAAGTACGTGTGACACAAAAAACCAACATGTCAGGTTCCTTTGTCAGCACTCAGCATTGCAGCTGCTTTCAGAAGCAATAATTCATTTTTGTGTGCTAACCTGGAACCTAAAGAGAGCACTAGCACTCCACTCAGCACTGTACCTGTGATGCTTTAAGCTCTTTCAAGAGGAACGCTATGCATATAAACAAGCAGGAAAGCAGCCTTTTTTCTGACTTTGGATCTTCCTGCCACACCTGCAGGGGCATGTAACAACGTGAGGAAACATCCAGACCTTTCAGAGTCTGCTGAAGAGACAGCAACTGAGCCAGAGGAATAATCCAGGAAACTTTCTTCACAACAGTGTTCAAGGCAGCGGGGCAGGAGCACTCCATTACCAAGTGCCCTTGAAGATGCCAGGATTGACAGGCAATGAGCCAATGGGGTTCTCCTTTCTTCGATCTCCTCTATAACTCCACTTACAACTGCAGCCCCAAGCCAACACCCCATAACACACCACAGACATCACCACAACAGATAGAGAATCATAGAATCACCAGGCCAGAAGAGACCCACTGGATCATCAAGTCCAACCATTCCTACCAATCTCTAAACCATGCCCTTCAGTACCTCATCCACCTGCACCTTGAACACCTCCAGGGAAGGCAAGTCAACCACTTCCCTGGGCAGCCCGTTCCAGTGCCTAACAACCCTTTCTATGAAGATTTTTTTTCCTTATGTTGAGCCTGAACCTCCCATGGCAGAGCTTGAGGCCATTCCCTCTTGTCCTGTCCCCTGTCACTTGGCAGAAGAGGCCATTAACCTTCTCTCTACAACCTCCTTTCAGGTAGGTATAGAGAGCATCGAGGTCTCCTCTCAGCCGTCTCTTCTCCAGGCTAAACAAACCCAGCTTTCTCAGCCGTTCCTCACAAGGCCTGTTCTCCAGACCCTTCACCAGCTTTGTTGCTCTTCTCTGGACTCACTCCAGAGCCTCAACATCCTTCTTGTGCTGAGGGGCCCAAAACTGAACACAGGATTCAAGGAACAGTCTCACCAGTGCCGAGTACAGAGGGAGAATNCTACCCTCCAGCAGATCGACACTGCCACCCAGCTTAGTGTCATCTGCAAACTTGCTAAGGGAGCACTCGATGCCTTCATCTAGATCATTGATGAAGACATTGAACAGGGCTGGACCCAGCACTCAGCCCTGGGGAACCTCACTTGTCACTGGCCTCCAGCTGGAGTAAACTCCATTTACCACCACCCTCTGGGCCCAGTCATTCAACCAGTTTCCTGCCCAGGAGAGTGTGCCCTTGTCCAGTCCAGAGGCTGATAGTTTCCAAAGCAGAATGCTATGTGAAACTGTATCAAAGGTTTTACTAAAAACACACAACCTCATTAACAGCACTTGTGCACACATGCATAGTCTTGCAAGGAAAAACAGATCTGCAGAGTGCTGAGAAATAATTTTACATTATAAAGCAGATGCTTGTCTAAGCATCTTCCTGATACTATAGAATATTTACCCTTAACTGATACATAAGCAGCTTGGGTGGATGTGACCAAGCACTGGAGGCATTCTTTTTTTGTCAGTATTACATCTACAGGCAGACACATATCGTACTGACAAGAGCAAATTTGGTCTTGACAAGTTCAGAGAAACTAACACATTCAGATAGGGTTCAACACTAGCACAGCTGCTGTTTCAAGAATCAAGGTTTCACCTTTTACCAAATTGCAAGAACTTGAGCTAAACCTAAGCTGCCTCATCTTCGTCCTCAACGATTCAAATCGTTAGCCCATTACCCAGAAGAGCCTTCAAAGAGCTAAACCTGTAGATGAAAGCTGAGTGCTGCACTGCAGCCTTACCTGATGATTGTTGGGCTGCTGGAAGGTAGAAAGGCTGTGTAAAAACTGCTCAGGTGCTTGTTCTTCCACACTGTACACACACATGCCAGCCGCTGACCAAAGCCAAAGCAATTTAGCTTTCCCCAACTATAGTTCATCCTTGATTTTCAAAAGGGAAGGTTTACGCACTTGACTGTGAACCTGAAGTGAAATTTCTTTCAGCACAGGGTGAAGAATTGAGAACGTGCTCCTCTCTGGGACTTTGTTTATACCCACCAATGCAGGACTGGTTTTTTTTAATGTAAAATTATGGGAGTGTAGTGTGCAAGTACAGACAAAAAGTGAGTAACCCTTGTTTTCAAAATACAGCAGAAAGTCGATGTTAAAGGGAAAGATATTAAATGCCTAGTTACAGATAAAGCACCTGGAACTTAAAAACCAATCGCCTAGTGTGAATTTATTCCCCAGATCCTCATGATGACACCATGTGGTGACCAAGATTACCTGTTTCTCATTTAAAAGGTAGTAAACACAGCCTCTGCTCTCTGGAATTCAATATACCTGAAAAGATTCAAATTAAAAAGCTCAATCTAGTGAGTACCACTGTTTCTGTAGCACTGGCAAAACTAGTAGAGATTACACTAAAAGAGAATTTGGACAGATGGTTTTATTTTGTTGGATGAGAAAAGTTGAGAAGCATTTAAACATCCTACTCTGAGCAGGGTCTAAATATGACTGTTCCACTGTGCTACCTCCAGGCTGAAGGAGAGCATTTGTTTGAGTGAGCATTTGTGCTACCAGAATGGGTAACAAGAGTTCATGCTTTGAAGTGCTGAGAAGCCTCCTGCTTCATAATGAAGCCTGGTTCCATGGCAACAAACAGACAGAGGTCTACAAAAGCTTCACTATCTCAAACATGACTGATGGCTGGAGTTCTGTCATCTAACTCTAACCTAAGGATAAAAATCAACGGAAGCTTCAGAAACCCACAGAAACCCCAAAAGTAGACTAGTCCTTTTCCTCATTCACCACTTCCACTGGGGAGATGCATTTAGAATACCTTATTGTTCAAAGAAGGGCCACATTTAGAACAGGTCACATAACTGCTTCGAGTGGCTTTCATTTCAACAACTGAATGACAAAATATCAGATGCTCTCATTCCATTCAAAAATGAAGGAAAAAAGGTATTAACAAAACCGTAACTGCAATTCAGAAGAAACATAGTAAGTGTTTTGCAAGTTTGGCCAAAATCAGAAAAGGCATCACTGGAGAAGCCAGGAAGAAAGCCTTTGCTCAGAGGAAAAAAAAACCCAACTCATTCAGAATTCCCTTTACTGTAATGTAGAAAGAATCTTTTAAGTAGATTTAAGATGTTTCCATTTATCATATAGGTAATACAGAGTAGGATTCAGAGCCTTAAGTCCCAAGCAATATTTGCTGACTTAGAAGACAAAAAATGTTTTTAATACCAATTTAAACTAAAATAGCAAGCTATTTACTCTTTTGAAGTAAAACATCACATAAGACCTTTATCCTATGATCCTACTTAATTGCATCGTTAAAATACAAGTACATTTTACAGAAACATTACCTGGCAAAGAAGTTCGTAAAAGGTCCCAGTAGTTTCCGTTTACTGTCCAAGTCTGTCTCTTGACAACACTCCTGCTGGCTCTGATCATTGCTCTCTTTAGTGGAATTCAGGGTAACATCAGAGAAGTGTGCCTCATCAGTCTCCAGATTCACAATTGCACTTGAACTGCTTGTGACCACAAAGTCCAAAATGTCTTCATTACTTACTGATAAAGTTGTTGACAGTTCTGTGCTAAGACTAGAGACACTACAGACAGAGATACCATCACTTTGATTCAGAGTTTTTGAGGTTGGGCTATAAAGTTTTACAGTGTCATATCCAGTTCTTGGGAAAGTTGAGGATTTTCGCACAGCATGGTTATGTTCAGAAGTCAGAGAATGTGGAGGCACATAAGATGGCAGCGTGCACGCACTCTGAAAAGCCCTGTCAGGCACAATTTCAGGTTCCGACTGCTTTCTCTTCACATTTAACACACTGCAGTGAACATGCTCTGGATTTCCTATTTCTAGAGTTGGAATACCAGAATCCACTGATTTAAGGCTACGACAATCTTCTAAAGCACTGGACACCTGGCCAGGACCATACTCAGGCAATGAGAGAGATTTCAGGGTTCCAGAGTTCAAGTTTTGAAGGCCCTGGATACTGCTGACCATTCTTTCGTCCAAAATTCCCATGAAGCTCAAACCATTTAAGGAGCTGGATAAATTTACATCAGTTGTCTTGGCCCAACTGGTAACTGCTTAAAAAGAAAGAAAAGAAAAGATTATGAGTTGCAGGAAGGCTATGGTTTGTTTGGTTTTGATAAATACACTCAGTCCTGTCATAAGTTAGGCTTTTAATTGAAAGTTATTCAACTTCTCTTGCACATGATTACTAACCCTTCTCTCTGCTTGAACAAGCAGGACAATGGCAACCTAAATTAGGCTTCTAGAAAATGTCAAGTATGGAAAGCTTTTCATAAGCAGTTTGTGTGCCAGTGTTTGCCTCATATACATCTTTTAAGAGGGAAATTAAAGTACTGCAGGTTTTATAG
This sequence comes from Piaya cayana, assembly GCA_013389865.1. NCBI lineage: Eukaryota > Metazoa > Chordata > Aves > Cuculiformes > Coccyzidae > Piaya > Piaya cayana. The sequence goes on from WAAB01017773.1 coordinate 25,391, forward strand.
TATGTAATGTTCCACGTCAATATTAAGACAAATATTTGAAATTTATTTTTATGCAGTCATAAATGCATATTCACCAGCATGGGGGGGACGGGGCAGCAGGGAGTGGCACACTAAAAAACTTGTTTCCATACTCTTAAGACTAAAATTTTAAAGTGCTGATTGAAATAGAATTTCTTGGTATTCTCCTAGAAACCATAAAACTGGTGACAAATTGTCACTGAAACAGAATGCATAACATATCAGCTTTGCATTAAGGAAAAGGTACAAAATCTGAATAGTTATAATGCTATCCACGTAGTCAATGTTTTGACAATACACATGATGCACTTCATCAGTGCACATACAGTAAAAATGACACTTGCAAATATATTGTATTTACTGCACTCGGGGATCACTAGCCCTCATATTTGCAATACATATACTCACACTGCCTCCTCAGGGAGTGCCAGCAGGGTAGTTAATCCAGTCAGGACTCCACTTCCAGTCTAAGTCTAAATCTGAGTGACCCCCTAAAGACAGAGCAGTCAGCTATGAGGTGCAGGTTAGATGTACTGTCCTCATGGGCAACTATGCCTTGTCGTAAACCTAGACCATCACCAGAACTGCTTTTCTAGCACCCAAAACTGCTACTGACTCTTTAAAACGCTATACGATTATTACTGTGACAATACATGTCTTCTCTTTCTATACAAACAGCAAAATTATCCACAGTTCTGCCGAAGTTCACAAGGTAATCACTGTGCAGCAGTTGGAAGAATAAATATGCACATATTGCTTCGGTTTCTTCACTCTGAAACACTCTGCTCTGTGCACAATACTCCTCCCACTGTGCAAAAGCCTTGCTTTCTAGAAGGTTTCTAGCTTGCTTTCAGACACTTCTCCCCCTGCCCCCATTCCTAAAGCCTGCTAGCATCAAGTGTAACACCTCAGGGTGTCAGTTGCCCTCCAGGAGGTCCTCCCTGCATTTTACTTTTAAAAAACACCCACCCCCCAAAAAAATAAAACCAAAGCACCACCTCAAAACAAACTCCAAACAGCTCATTTGGGAAAGCTGGTTCCTTCCAGCATTTCCAAACCACCAGCTAATGGCACCTAAGCCCTGCCAAACAACCAGGGTTTGACGCACTGTCTGTTCTGAGGTCCAAGACCATCAGCAAACTGTGCTTTTGTGATACTGACAGGCAGTAAATGACAGAGAACACACTTCAAACATATTCCACTGCTCCAAACCATAACATTTTTTTCCTCCAGCTTTCAGCAACAGGAAAAGTTCAAGAACCCAAACATACTTTGTATGCTCTACCAACTCTTTGGCTTACTGCACAAATGCTATTCACTAGCTGATCTGACAGTCCAGCTAAATCCAGTCCTATTTGCAGGGAAAAGTCAAGTAGAAACAACCCTGAATATTTCATCTTTTACACCTTTTCAGAACTTTTTAATAGCCAACTGCGTACCACCTGTCCAAATCAATCAATGCACTGCTTGCCTAATCCTTTAGATAAAACAATACATTTGAAACCTTGCTTAACTAAGAGGCTTGTGAAGACATACGCTTTTCCTATAGAGTTGCTATAGCAACTTTTCACATTACCACGGTGTGAAAAGTATACATCCCCTGCCATTTAAAGAAATTGTCTCGAGATAGCTAACATACAAATCATGTACATAATGAACCTCGCTTTTTACTAAATTAAAATTGCAAGGACCAGAAAAACAAAGAGAACACCCTTAATAACGATCCTTGAATACAGGCAACAAACTATTTCATGAAGTCACTGTGAAAGTCAAAGTGCCAAAGAAATATGACATAACATGGAGCATTAGGTACAACTACTGTTGTATATACTCAGATCTGCTCTCAGACCTTTTTGCTCGGATTCACTCATTTTTCTGATGTAAATCTAACTCTTTTCTGTTCCTCACACTCACTCACCCCTCCATACACATTATATCTCTCTTTAAATCAACAGCCCACCCAGCCCCAACATTACTGCAAAGCATATACACACACTATGGAAGCGTGTGTGCAAGGGTGCAGGTGTTTAGTTTATCCCAATTCAAGCTTATCAATGCATCCAAAACAGAAAACAAATCAGAAATGCAATCAGCCAGGAACGACTTCAGTGTTGTTTGAGCAAACAGCATAAGCATGTTCCCATAAACAAGTCCTTTAGTAACTGCCTGCACTTCTACTCAGTGATTTTCCCACAGGACAGCTGGTCCTTAGTTGAATTGTATGACACTTCTTGACTGAGCTTACTAAGGGTAAGCACTCCAGCGGCCTTGGAAGAGCCAGTAAATATAGCAGCTCAAGAGGCCAAACATTTCTGTAAACAAAAGAATTCAAGGAGAAGTGAAAATAATTTCCATACAGGGTACCGAAGCCATTTTAACTCAGTTTGGTATTTTTTTAAGCAAGAAACCTAAGAGGAAGATATCCTTCAAACAGGCAACCAGCAAATGCAGAAGTATGTAACAGCTATGGTTTGCAGGAGCAAATTATGCAATCATGAGCTACAATGGTTTTACACAGTTGAGCAAAACTGTAGGAAGCTTTGAAGAATACTCATCAAGGGCTTTAAATGAAAACTTGAGATGTAAACAGCTGTAAAACACATACATGAGAACTTGAATCCTTTTGCATTAGGCTGTAGTACGATTGTTTTTAAGGATGTAATGAAGTGATGTTTACACTCCTTATTTTAGCTGCCTCAGTGATAAGTGCAAAACCTGAAAATTGATGTCAAACATTTTAAGTATCATGTGCTCCAATACTAACTTCTTTCCATAAATAATTCAATAACATAACATTATTGTAATATAATCATCATAACAAATATAGTACTACTAAACTATTAGCAGTATAATAAACCATTGATATTTGCCTATACAGCATTCATAATCCCTATGGTTTATTTAGATAATAATACATTTAAGTAAAACTGATATCTGTAACTATGCTATGTCTTACCGGAACCATGATCTTGTAAGTCTAAATATCCCAGAAGAGATATACAAGGGAAAGGGAAATAGGAAGATATAGCAGAGGTCACAAGTGGCAAGAATAGGGAAGGGAACTATTAATTTCATATTAACTCTACCAGAAAAAAACGCTGCTAAGGAGCACTGAATAAGTTTTTAGCCAGGTTCAAAATTAACATCAGGGCATAGCTACTAATGCAAAAAGTAGGTGACTGCATAACTCCTTGCCACAGTACTCTGTGGATGCTAGAAGTTTACACATAAGCCCATAGAACAAAAAAAAACCACAAAAAAACCCACACTGATTCCTAATAAAAACAAACTCATGAAGTCCCTGAACTGCACATATCGATCTTCAGGGAAATAACAATGCATGTTAGTCCCTCTTTTAAGCCCTCTCTCAGGTAAATTATTCTGTCTGACATTCGGGGTTTTGGTCCATCCCAGTACAGCTGCCCAGAGCCTCACATTCCCCAGGTTCAGATCACAGCGTGGGAGATGCCATGTTCTGACAATAAACAGAGGCTTTAGAACAGATTTTGACTTTATGTACTGCCCAACTAGAGGGGGGAAAATCATAATTGTTTATAATTTCTAAGAGCTAGAATAAAGTGGCCTTTTGACCCATTTAAAAGTAAAATTTAAAGAAATGTAACAGCAATGCTGAACTGTTAAGAGCAAAACAAAGATCAGAAAGATTCCGACTTGAGCCACATTCCTCCAAGTTTGCTGTGACTTGAAATGCAATTTAGGCAATGACCTTGTTTAGAAGGAAGGGTTAGACAACTACCTACAAAACCACTTCACATCATCTTGCCCTGCAGGAATTCGAAGAGGAATGGTTTGCATGTTAACTCTTTGAGAACTAACCAGTATATAAATTTTTATCACCTTGTTTCTTCAACATTTATCTCTACCAGATGTTTAAAAAAAAAAAGGTTTTAAGAGCAAGGAAACTCTTCAACTGCAGAGCTGAAAAAACTGTTTTTTCCTTAAAAGAAAAAAAAATTTAAAAAAAGGTGGAGGATTTAAATGCTCCATGGATTTGACAGTGCGGGTTTTTTTTGAGCCTATCCAGAAACAGATTGCAGCTATCAAGTACAACCACAGGTAATCTAAGTGCACAAAAGCATCAAACCCAGTCTTGTTCATTAAATATTTCTTAGTTCAGAGTGTTTATGTTCACATCCTAAAAGCCACGGCATTGCCAACAGTGAAGAATTCCTGAGGCTACAAAACAGTCTGGATTTCAACAAAGTATGAAGTAGGAAGAGTAAGGCGACATATCTAAGCACTGCCAAAGTGTTAACAAAAAAGAAAAGTAACAAGTTGGGATTTTTATATTTTTTTTTGTTCGGAAGGCTTTTATCCAACTGCCAGCCAGCGTCCTCCAGGAAGAGTGAGCTTTAGGAATCTGGCTCCTGAACCGAGCGCTGGCAGAGCTATCCTAAGTAAAACATTCACCACTTTTCCAGGTTTTTTGCTATGTCAGGCAGGCAATATAAATGAGTCACAGTGTTCTCCTGAACCCTCTGCTTCAGAAACGGTTTACAGGGCTTTTTTTTTCCCTCCCCACACCAGCATTACTGAAAAAAAAAACCTGAGGCCACAAAATCAGCAGCACCAGCACAACTTCAGCTCATGCCAGCTGTAGTTTTGTTTGGTTTCTGCTAATCGCCCGGGAGACCCGGAGGGGGGAGGCAGGCGCAGATGGAAGCTGCTTTCTTTTCACGGGCTTTCCGCCTGACTCAACACCGCGCAGGTTTCCTGCCCGGTACCCTCCATTTAAAGAAACCGAAAACACAGACCGCCCAGCCTGCCCCTACACCTTGTGGGGTTAACATTCGCCCTCTCCTCGCTCTTTAAACACCCCGGAGCAGACCCCGGCGGCTCCACAACAATCCCAGCCAGCTCCAGGCGAGCAGAGCGAGCGGCCCCGACCCCGAAAATGCCGGCAAATAAACTCTAAGACTCGTTAGGGAGTTTGTAAAAGCGAGCAGCCTTTCTCTGGCCTGGGCAACGCGAGGGAGCGACCCCCATCAGCCGCGTCCGGCGAGACTGGAGCAGGGACAGAGCAGATCGCCCACTCGCACGCGTACGGATAAATCTCCCCAGAAATCTCATGCGTATTCTACTACTTTCAAAGGACTAATTTTAATGTTACTATGAACTTCACAACAGTCAAATCTCTTGCTAATTTAAAGCTTTTTTTCCTCCAGCTCTGCCTGACCTTGCATTTGAGGTGGGGAAAGGCTGCAAGCAGAGGTGGTCTCAGAAGTCACCCCTGTTCGGCACAGATCGCACGGACCGCAGGATGCAACAGTGCCTGGAAAAAAGAATTCTGAAAAAATTGTTTGAAAACAACACACTCTATCGAACATGCTATATCAAACCCCCATGCTATCAGAGGGACGTTTTGTCTAACTTGCAAAAATTATAGTTACTTAGTTGAACTTCACTTTAGCTTAAATCAAACTATTCCGCTTTCTGTAATTATTTTTCTGAAGCATGTTGTTTTCAAACAGTGTTTCTGCAGACACTGTTGCGTTCTCAGTTCTTTTGGAGCTCATAACGCCTTGTGTTCAGTGCGGTGTGTGCGGAACAGGAGCCTCCGTCCCTCATCGCCTCCCTTTGCTGTCTAACTAGTTACTGGGATGAACTTGACTCTACCTTAGCTTAAATAACTAACTTACCTTCAAAAAACAGTTACTGGTATGAGCTTGACTCTATCTTAGTTTAAATAACTAACTTACCTTCAAAAAACACAATTACTTGGGCGAACTTGACTCTACCTCAGCTTCAATAAGAATATTCAATTTTTTATAAGAACTACGTTTAGTATCAGGGCGGCTTTTGTCAGCCCGTCCTTGCCCCTGGCAGGTGGTTGAACTGGATGATCTTTAAACTCCCTTCCAACCCAAACCCTCCTATGAGTCTGTATTTTTCAGCGTTTTCCCGTCACTGCCGCCGCGTTCGGCGCGATCAGCGGCGCCTCCTCCTACAACCAGCTCCGCCGTCGAACTTTCTGACTCGAGACACGCTTGGGCGAAGCTTAACTGCACGTTGGCCTCCTCCAAGCCCCCCCTCCCTCCCCACCTGCCCACCGCGCCCCGGCCAGGCGCCTCACCGGGGCCGCGCCGAGCCGCACCGCTCCGCTCCCGCCGGGCCATGCCCGCCCCGCCCCGCCCGCGGGCGGCGCCTGCGCCATGGGGGGCGGGGGGCTGCCGCCATCTTGGATCGGGGACGCGCGCCCGGGTCTGGGGTGGGGGCGGCGCGCACGACTCGGGGGCGGCGACGGGGTCACGTGGGGGAGAGGGAGTCACGTGACAGGGGGCGGGTGTGTATGGGGGTGAGATGCGCGAGTTCGGGGTGTGAGTGTGATGCGAGTGATACGTGAGGCAAGTGTGGAGGTGTGATACACGAAGCATTTGTGTGTGTGTGAGAGAGGTATCACAGAATCACTAGGTTGGAAATTACCAACAGGACCATCGAGTCCCTCAGCACCTCATCCACCCATCCCTTAACACCTCCAGGGAAGGTGAATCAACCACCTCCCTGGGCAGACTGTTCCAGTGCCCAATGATCCTTTCTGTGAAAATTTTTTTCTTAATGTCCAGCCTAAATCTCCCCTGGTGGAGCTTGAGGCCATTCCCTCTTGTCCTGTCCCCTGTCAATTGCGAGAAGAGGACATTAACCTCCTCTCCACAGCCGCCCTTCAGGAAGTTATAAACAGCAATAAGCCTTCTCCAGGCTAAACAGCCCCAGCTCTCTCAGCCGCTCCTCATAAGGCCTGTTCTCCAGACCCTTCACCAGCCTTGTTGCTCTTCTCTGGACTCACTCCAGAGCCTCAACATCCTTCTTGTGGTGAGGGGCCCACAACTGAACACAGGATTCAAGGAGCGGTCTCACCAGTGCCGAGTACAGAGGGAGAATAACCTCCCTGAACCTGCTGGTCACGCTGTTTCTGATACAAGCCTAGATGCCATTGGCCTTCTTGGCCACCTGGGCACACTGCTGGCTCATGTTCAGTCGGCTGTCGACCAACACCCCCAGGTCCCTCTCCTCCAGGCAGCTTTCTAGACAGCCTTCTCCTAGTCTGTAGCTCTGCATAGGGTTGCTGTGTCCCAAGTGCAGGGCCTGGCCTTTGGCCTTGTTAAACCTCATGCCATTGGTCTCAGCCCAGCAGTCCAGCCTGTTCAGATCCCTTTGCAGAGCCTCCCAACCCTCCAGCAGATCAACACTTCCACTCAGCTTAGTGTGATACATGAAGCAGTTCGTGTGTGTGTGTGAGATACTTGAAGCAGATGTGGGGGTGTGATACACAAAGCAGGTGTGTGTGTGAGAGATACATTAAGCAGTTGCACACGTGTGATACACAAAGCAGGGGTGTGGGGGGGTGTGTGTGTGAGAGAGAGAGAGAGAGAGAGATGCATGAAATGGGGTTGGGTGGGTGCGATACAGTTACTGCCGTTCCAGTGTGTTCAATTTGTCTTTCAGTTCTCTTATCTTTACCTTCCATCTCAAAACACTCCCTTTTGGCACAGTCAGCCTGTCCCACACATCCCATTCTTTCCTCCCCCACGTTGAAATCAAATAAGTTAAAAGCAGTCAGTACCTTATGGGCAGAGTCATTCTGTTCCCTTATCATCTTTGATACCTGTTCTTGCTTTTTCTCTTTCAAAGGTCATACGTGGTGTGTACCTACACTCGGTGATCCTGTCTCTAGAGTGGTAGCAAGATAAAGCTGTCCCTCGGCTTAACCGTGGATGTAAATACCAGTCTCCCATTGCCTCACACCTCTAATGTCTACCCTGAAGCTGGAAGTGTAAGTGCAGCAAATGCAAAAATATCTGAACTTGTGTAAAAGGAATTAGTTCACTATCATGAAGAGCAAAGCCATCATTGTTCAAGCTCTGATGTGGGCAAGTTTCACCTTAATAAATAGGAAGAGGCTGAGATAAACTTGTATGGGAATACTTGGCACCATGACCCCATCAACATGAGTTCCATGCTATTGAGAGAATTACTTCATTTTCTAAAGATGAGAAGTAGGCTTTGAAATCTGCCATCAACCAAAATTCATACCCCTGCAGATACTTTCTGTGACTGGATCATACTGGGAAATTTCAGTGCTTATTCTGCTGGATTAGTGAGATAGGTATGGATATAATAAAGATTTGCACTAATTTCTCTGTATTTTTCTTTCAAAATTACTGTTACCTCTGCCAGACAGCTTGCATATTACTATTACAGAAGGCAAATAAAAGCAAAACACTTTGCTTTGAAGCACTATAAACTTATTTATATGCAACAGACACGCTGTTTTGGAATATATGCTGTCACTAATTCCTTTTTCAGTATTAACCTTTTCCTTCTGGTTTTGAGTGGGAAACCTTCTGCTGGAGCAATCAGAATTGTGTATTGTCATCATGTTATCATCCAACTTGGGTCAGAGTTCTTGGGTGCATAGGGTAAGTAACAGAATGGAAATACAGTCTCATGAGTTCTGTATGTCTGCAGAGTGTCTCCAAAGGAAATAATGATATTCCCACCTTTGTAATATTTTTTAGGCTGAAGAAACTATTAGAATAATCTGCCATAGGAAATCTTGCAGCCATAGCAGAGTTTCAGCAGAGCTGAAAATTTCAAATCATAAAAGGAGTTAGGTGCTTTAACACTCTTTGAATTAGCACTTACCTAAGTATATAATTTTGCCTCACAATCATAATACTTTTGAAATCCCATTCTAAGAGATTCAATTTAGCAGATATTTTCCATTACCAACCTACAGACTACTCTTCCTATTCAGTTGTTAGTTTTTTTGATACCCACTCACAACAAAATAGTTACTGTTGTTTGCACTGAAGAAAAAATCCAACCTGGGTCCCAATCTGCTAAGCAGCATAAAAACCACCAGGGTCAGCCTCAAAATGTTTGCAGAAAACCACAGCCTAGTCAATATTAAAAAAATTACTCTTTACTGAATGTGAATGACTATAACCTCATCTGGAGTATTTTGTCCAGTTTGTGCAGTTTGTTGGAATACCCAGCATAAGAAGGATTTGGAGCTATTGGAATGTGTCCAGAGGAGGCTACAAAGCTGATCAGAGGGCTGGAGCACCTCCCATATGAGGACAAGCTGAAAGAATTGGGGTTGTTCAGCCTGAAGAAGAGAAGCCTCCTAGGAGACCTTATAGCAACCTTCCAGTGCATGAAGGAGCTACAAGAAAGCTGGGGAGGGACTGTTCACAAAGGCTTGTATTGATAGGACTAGGGGAAATGGCTAAAAACTGAAGAGCGGCAGATTTAGACTAGACATAAGGAGGAATTTCTTCACAATGAGGGTTGTGAGGCACTGGCACAAGTTGCCCAGGGAAGTTGTGGTTGCCCCATCCCTGGAGATGTTCAAGGTCAGGTTGGATGGGCCTTGGGCAACCTGATCTAGTGGGATGTCCCTGCCCATGGCAGGGGGGTTGGAACTAGATGATCTTTGGGGTCCCTTCCAACCCAAACTATTCTATGATTCTACAACCCATGGAAAAGGCATTTCTGGTTGTCACAAGCTAGTAGCAAAACCTGACTTTTTGCATTAGCAGTTAACACCGGTTTTGTCAAAACTGCCTCCATCTGAGATAGCACAGTTTCTTTCTTGCAGTATTGTGTATTATTGTTCTTCTGCATTGGTAAAAGCTGGAGGGTGAATGCTGTGACTAAACATAGTGTTACACCACTAGCTTTACTGGAAGCATGGCATGTCATAATTATAAAAAGGAAACAGAACAGGTACTACCAGGTATATGAAGTATAAATGCATAACTAAATGCAAAAGGGACCTTTAGCACCTTTGGTTTTCAGCCATGCAAAATTTAAAGTTCATCCAGGAAGGGCATGCTGAGAAACCAAGTGTTCCTGTTTCCATAGATGGCTGTTAAGAAAATCCTCAGAAGCATGGTAAGTCAGTTGTGCACTGCCCCAGCGTGGTTATCGGTGCTCTGCTATTGACTCAGAGTTGGGTAAACCTGTAAAATACTGGATTTTGTAAAAATCCTTGGGACAAAATCCTGATGTTTGGCGACAGTGTCTTGCCTGTGGCTGTTGTGCAGAAGTAAAGCGCTATGAAGACCAGCCTGAAATTGGCAACTGATGATCACCTAGTGGGCAAAAACCATCTAAGTGGTCTAATAATAGATCAGTACTAGAGAATTTGATTTTTGTAAAGCATTCAAAATCCCTGTCACACAGGCTAAAATTCATGCCAGCAGAATTCATAGAATCACAGAACAACCAGGTTGGAAGAGACCCACCGGATCATCAAGTCCAACTATTCCTATCACACACTAAACCATGCCCCTCAGCACCTCATCCACCTGTGCCTTAAACACCTCCAGGTAAAGTGAATCAATCACTTCCCTGGGTAGCCTGTTCCAATGCCCAATGAACCTTTCTGTGAAAATGTTTTTTCCTAATGTCCAGCCTAAATCTCCCCTGGCGCAGCTTGAGGCCATTCCCTCTTGTCCTGTCCCCTGTCACTTGGGAGAAGAGGCCAGCACCCTCCCTCCACAACCTCCCTTCAGGTAGTTGGAGAGAGCAATGAGGTCTCCCCTCAGCCTCCTCTTCTCCAGGCTAAACAACCCCAGCTCTCTCAGCCGCTCCTCATAAGGCCTGTTCTCCAGACCCTTCACCAGCTTTGTTGCTCTTCTCTGGACTCACTCCAGAGCCTCAACATCCTTCTTGTGGTGAGGGGCCCAGAACTCAACACAAGATTCAAGAAGCAGTCTCACCAGAGCTGAGTACACAGGGAGAATAACCTCCGTGGACCTGCTGGTCACACCATTTCTGATACAAGCCAGGATGCCAATGGCCTTCTTGGCCACCTGGGCACNCAACACTTCCACTCAGCTTAGTGTCTTAGTGCTTGACAGCAGGCCATTTCCAGCACAGCCACTGTCTGCACCAGCAGTCTACTAGCAGCATTCACCAAGCCATTTTAATAGGTTTGGGATGAATTTGGAACAGCAGGAGAATGTGCCACTTCACTCTCCCAAAAGGCTGCCTCCTCCTGTAGGAACTTAAGCCTTATAAAAGACAAGAAAAGCGAAGCCAGGTCTGTAATTACCACTACTGTTTAACTTTCTGTCACCATTGGGCAAGAGTAGATTTGCATCGTTTAAAATTCCCCTCCATGAGACAGCAAGAAAATGAAGAGCAGGAAAGATAGGGGAAGATAGCACAAGAAGTTCCAGTATGCTTGAACTGATATTACCAACACATGATGTGTGTGACTGGAATGCTTCTATCACTGTCTACAAGCTGTTTAGGAAGACAAAATGTACAATAACGTGTGAAAGAGTAAAATTATACAAACTAAAAATACTGCTCCTTGTATTAATATCTCAGAATTGCAGAATCTTAAGTGCCCATAAATAATTGCTAAAAAAGCCTCCATGGTACTTCTGTTAAGGACCATACCAGAGAAGGAAACAAGGTTTTTATTATGCACAGATACACAATGAAAAGTTTGGATGCTACAGCAGAATTATTCTCTTAAGCAAGCAAATTTAAATTACATTTACAAGAGCAAACGATTAATTCTGTAACACAAAAGGTGTTGTGCCCAATGTGTGGTAAATTTCTACTGGAACTTGCTAGGTAAAGAAAAATGTACTGGACTGAAAATTAGTTGTTGCCTAGAACTAGTAAAGATGAGCACAAGCACATAATGTTCAATTTAGGCAGATAAGAGATTCAATTAATATGTGTCTATGAATCTGCAGTGCTTCAGAGAATTTAATATTTTTAATTGAATGATAGGAAAAATGCAGAAAAAATATTTCAAAAGCATGAATGATAACTGAGAATTCTTGAAGACTCTGTTGTCAAACATATAAGGTTCCAGAGTCAAAAGACTATGGCCTAAAACCTCATCTCAAAGTGAAGACAATGAAAAGCCAACCTCAATGCAATAAGTTATGCACTGAAAAAAAAAAAAAGAAAGGGTATGA